>JAGFNK010000078.1:0-150610 GCA_025769875.1 Russula earlei | reverse complement strand
CACTCTGACCAATGCAAGTAGATGCTGCCAAGTCCAATTTTAAAAAGCTCACTGAAGAAGAAAGAAAACAATTGGCAAAAGAAGGATTGCTTCCATTGCAGGGAGAAAGGCCACCTTAGCTGGGAATGCCCTAAAAATACAGCTCCCACTTCTAAAGCCCGAGTCACCGAATCTACCCCAGAACCGTCTAAAGAAGAAGAACCAGCTCTCCATGGTAGCATGCATGAAAACCCTACCAGCCGAGGAACAAGCCAAGATCTGGGATCTCATCCTTAAAGAGGATTTTCTCTAGGCCAAAGTGCGACAGTCAGCACAGAGGCCCAAATAGATACCATTGTCAACCATAAAGAAAACTCAATGAAAGTTCCTTTTATGCTAACAACCAATGGAAAGACTGGACAAGTGCTCCTCGACAGCAAGCAACAGAAAATTTCAATCAGTCAAGGAATCGTGGGAAAAATTACAGATTCCACTCCGAACCCTTAGGACCCCCAGACCCATCATTAACGTGGATGGTACCAATAACCAGGGAGGAGCACTAACCCATTATGCTCATATGGCTGTAGCATGGCCCCACCACACTGACTTCTCACCTTCTACATCACAAACTTAGGAGAGGATAGAATGATTCTTGGCTACCCCTTCCTAAAAGCAATTAACCCCCTTGTCAACTGGAGCACCGGCCGTCTAAGAAACACTTAGGGGTCCTTCTCACCCCGTCCCCCCCTAACCAAACCACCAAGAATTGGATCGCACAAATAAGGACAACCACCATTCCCCCGAATACTTACACACACAGAAAGTCTTCTCAGAAAAGCCCAAATGACTCCCACCCAGTCAGGAGAACTCGACTTCAGAATCATCTTGAAACCGGATGCCCCCAAATTCCTGATTGTCAAACTTACCCTCTCCCCAGAACGAAAAACAAGAATTATCAAGGCAAATACAAGAAACCTAACCAAGGGCTTTATCAGACGGAGTCTCAGACTTCGTATCCCTGTCTTCTTCGTTCAGCAAAAAGACGGCACCACCCCGTGAATGGTAGTAGATTACCGAAAACTTAATAATGCCACAGTCCCTGACTACCATGCCTTACCAAACATGGAAGAACAATTACACAAATTAAGGGGCAAAACCACCTTCAGCAAGTTCAATGTCAGAGCGGGCTACAACAACATCTTGATCCACCCAGAAGATTGACACAAAGGTGCCTTCAAAACCCAGTTCAGCACCTTCATCCCCATGGTAATGGGCTTTGGCTTTACGAATGCCCCAGCAGCTTTCCAACAAGCAATGAACCACACCCTCTGACCCTGGCTCCTAAGTAACCAGAAAACACCTGCAACTACCTAGACGATGTAGCAATAGCCACGAACTCAGGAGAGGAACACCTTCACCACAAATCACACATGAATTCCTCGACCTCCTCGAAAGAGACTCTTATTCTTCAAAGCAATCTAAGTGTGCCTATGAACAAGAAGAAATTCAACTTCCTGGGCTTCCAACTTAATCAAGGAACCCTCAAACTTGACCCCGTCAAATGGATGGCCTCAAAAACTGGCCGAGACCCCCAACAACCTGAAACAAGTACAACAAATCATGGGCACCCTCAATTACCAATGACCATTTATCCGAGACTTCGCAAAAATAGCTCGCCCCATTTTTTCCACGATCAAGAAGGGAACCCCCTTCCTCTGGACCCCTGAAGTGACCACAGCCTTAGAAATTTTGATATTGGCAATCTGCGATGACCCTGAACTCTATACTGCCAACCCCGAACCTCCCATATGAGTTAGAAACTGACGCTTCACAGTTCGCCACCGGGGCGATCCTCTTCCAGAAAGACCAAAGGGGAAAAAGAAAAATGATCGGAAACATGTCACACACGTTCAATGAAGCAGAAAGAAACTACCCAGTTTGGGATAGGGAATTCCTGCCCTAATCCTCGCACTCCAACACTGGCGATACCTGTTAGTTGGAACTAAACACCCCATCAAAATCTTCACCGATCACTGCCAACCTAGCTCACTACCGGCTTCCTCACAAGATCAACCAAAGGGATTGCTGGATATATCTCAACACTTGCAGATTATCACTTCAAAATCCATCACAAACCAGGAATTTCCAATCGAGCAGATTCTCTCTCACAACGACCAGATCACAATGACGGGTCAGAAGATAACCAAAACATCACGGCACTTCCCTGACAAGCTTTTTATTCGCACGCTCAACACCAAAGATTTGTACGAACAAGTACTAAAAGAACAAAAGGATCGACGATCAGATCTCCTCATGTGGAAGACCAAACACAACCTCCTAGAAGAAGAAGGTGCACTGCTCAAAGACGGAAAATTAGTTGTACCATACCAAGAACCCCTGCTACGAAAAATTCTACACACATATCATGACAGTATCCTCGGAGGACACACAGGAAATGCCCGAACCTTGTACTCAATCCAAGAATCCTTCTGGTGGCCCAAAATGGGTTACTTTGTCCGAGACTACATTCGGGTTGCACCACCTGTCAGGCCAACAAGTCCTCCACACACCCCACTCGGCCCCCAATTCACCCAATCTCCTCTGAGTTTCAGAAACCATAGTGGTTGACTGGATCGTCGATCTCCCATTGTCGGAAGGAAATAACACCATCATGACCATCACTGATCACGACTCTACCAAAGCGGCAATATTCGTACCATGTCGTAAGGACATGGGGACCCTAGAGATGGCCAAATTATTCTTACGACATGCCTTCCCTTGGACTGGGATCCCTTCCAAAGTCATCTCCGATCGTGATTCTCATTTTACCTCTGACCTATTCAAAGAAGTCTCTAGAATCCTGGGGATTAACCAGAATCTGAGTACTGCCTATCATCCTCAAACTGATGGACAGTCTGAGAGGACCAACCAAACTCTAGAAACGTACCTCCGCATCTACACAGGAGAAAAACAAGAAGAATGGGTACACTGGCTCCCCATAGCTCAATATCACTTTAATGCTCATAAGTCCACAACCACCAAACGAACCCCCTACGAATTGCTCATTGGCTTCAACCCACAAGGGCTCGGCACCCAATTAAAATCAAAATTCCCAGGGATTCAAGAACGACTCCAAGCCCTGAAAGACATGCGGGAATCAGCTCAAGAAGCAATGAAGAAGGCACAGACTAGCTGGGTAAAAGAAACTAAGTTCAAGGGGTTCGAAGAAGGACAAAAGGTCTGGTTGGAAGGGACTAACTTAAAAACCCCCCATCAGTTTCAGAAGTTCTGCCCCAAACGGTTCGGACCCTTTGTCATCACCAAAAGAATCTCCCATGTCATCTACCAACTTCGCCTTCCTCCCCAATGGAGTATCCATAACGTGTTTCACAGCCTCCCTTCTATCTCCAGTCACAGAAACAACCGAAACATGGACCAAATTTCCCTGAACCACCACCTGACCTCCTCTCAGGGGAATATGAAGTCAAAAAATCACCGCTCAACGTACCCACAGGGGTCAGCCTTCAATACAGAGTCCTGATGGAAAGGGTATTCCACAGCAGAAGACACATGGGAACCCCTCTCAAACCTTAAGAATGCTCAAGATGCTATCACCATGTTTCACCTACAACGACCCACCAAACTCCATACCATGTCTACCACTAACTCTGACCCTACAGAACCCTATCACTCAGACGAGAGCCTAGACAACCTGGAACATCAGTTCCAAGGACTTACGATACAACAACGTACCGTTACTCCCCCGAGTCAATTCACGTAACCCTCCTTCTTACTCAGTCAATGACCCTACTATCCCTGACCAGTGGACACACTATTTTTAATATAGCCACCAGGGAACAACTTTTTTCCAGAATTCTCTCCCCTGGTGACTTCCACGGCTTTCAACTTCTTATGATGGACCCCCGTTTTTCGGAGTTTCATCTGCCCATACGAAAGGGCAGTACTTACAGACTTGGCATGGAATCACATTATACTGATCAGTACCCATAAATACCCCCACTCCTTCTGAGTGGTCAGCTTGGACACCACGAACACTCCACTTCTACTTACAATACTCCCATGTCTTCCCCTGCTCCTACTTCATCCCCCTTACCTGCCCTTACTCCTTCCCCCACCATCAAACAAGAACCCCTCTCACCCGAAGTCATACAACATATCATCGACCAATGCACCTTCATTGTCCCAGACGAAGCCAAACTCCAGGACCTCACTACCACCCTCAACCCACTCGCCATTCGCGAGGGAACCCCTTCACCCACCCCAACTGAGGTGGACCCCACTCACCCTGGCCCCCCCTGGTTTGTCTACGAACCATACACGCACATTCCGCCCTTTTACATTAATATCCATGGGCAGAAACGCCTATTACCATACTTACGAGTCACTTTATACAATGACAAACCCATGATTCTAGGAACTATGGGTCAGGGAGAACCCACCTATGGAGAAAGACTCATTGCTCAACCCTGTTGTCGCTGCCCCCCATCCTTCCATTACCGCCTCTGACCTCTGCCTCCTGATCGAGGACCACCCCTTTCACTTTGACGTTGCTCAGGTGCTTGAAAACCTCCACGACCCTGGCGCCCTCGCTGACGTCTATCATCTCCATATCAGTTCATTTCAACTGAAGGTTCTAGAGGGCAAGCATGTCTCCATCCAAGGGGCCCTGAATGTCCTCCAGGGACAACTCGCTGACCGACTCCACGAAGATCCAGTCTCACACTAAGAAACCAGCCACCATCCATAGCCGCCTTCGAGCCAACAACACTTCTGTCCAAGTTCGTCATCAACTCGAGAACTTGATGACTGATGGAGGCCTCACCCGTGAAACCGGACCATATTACTCACTAGCAGGGAGCTACAACAGAATTGAAGAATCAAAAGAGCTACCCACTGCTCCCACGCTCCCCCAGTCCCCCTCTCTCTCTGACTCCCCCCCTCGAGTACCTTCCTCGCGTTGTCGACCAGTCACAGAACAATGCCCCCATGGGATCACCTTCCCACTTCCCCCAAATGTTCTCTGATGATGCTAGTACCCCCAACACCCCTCTCACCCCTGCGCGAATGACTAAGGCACAGCATCACCAGCTTCAGAAGCGACAACATGTTTGCAAACTCTGCAATACCAAGGGACACTGGAACAAGGACTGCAACAGACCTCACACCAATTGTAGTGGTCAAGTGGACTGTATCCTTAGGAGGACTCACTGATGCTATAGAGGCTTCTGCCCCAGGGCAACGGGACCCCAGAGCATGTGGCCAGAAGTCAAAGGCGATGAACTTCGTGAGTCAGGCCCTGAGACCAATTAGTTCGGAGAACTAAGCATGGGGGGGGCATGATGTTGTAATTTACCCACTTGTCAGTTCGTCCATAATCCCTTTCATTATTGTTTTCCCTCGTCACCCTCGTTCCCTTGGGTACCGTTTCATCCCTTGATGTTGATGGTCCCTATTGTTTCATCTGTTGTGTTTCACTTATTGTGTTTCACCTATTGTCGAGTTACTTTTGCTATTTGTCTACCCTTATCTATTGTTCCGCTTACAGTACTGTACAGCCTCGCTACATACAGTATTTAAGTGCCTGTAGAAGCTGGGGAATGCCCCAAGCTTAGCTTTGTCCCATCTCCTGTTGCATCCCTTGCCCTGTATATTCTCTCAAATCACAACTTGTTTGTGCTGGCCTACACTCTGCTTGACCTAAGCACACCTCAGGGAACTCTTGTGTTCCTTTTCCTCCTCTGCCTCTCTCTCATCGTCCTCCTCTTCTGTGAAACCAGAAGATCGACTCTGTCTGTGGACTGAGTCATTGTCTGACTCAGCCTTGAGACGCTAAACCCCTGATCCGGTCTCCTTGAGCCGGCCTCCACTGAACCCTCAAACCAAGTCACAGGGACTTGGTGTTACACCATTTTCCTTTTACGTTTACTTCTTACCTTTTGCTATGGACTGCTTGCTTTCGTATGTCCCTTTACTTACTGATCTCGTGATCTCTTACGTCTTGTGATCTCTTCTGTGTTATCATGTGATCCATACATGTCCAGGTAACACTGGATTGCTGTTACTTTCCCTTTGTTTGGTTCTCTTTCTGTTTATATCCACTTCATAGTTTCGACTGTGCAATGCTGCGCACCTACTGTGCAGCACAGTTACTTGGTTCTGACTCATTCGTGGCCTCATTTCTATGACTCCTACTTATTATGACTCCTACTATGCTAGTAGCACAGTCAAAGCGCAGCTATTGCTGCGCTTCTCCTGTATATATAAGCTCAGTACTTTGTGACCAAAGCCCTAAGCTTGGTCTCTTGTAGAATCCAACCTACTCTTGTCCAAACATATTCGCCTGCAACCCACTTCACTCTCACAAACTTAACCCACAACTACCTCTCCATTTCATCAACTCTCAACACACCATCCACCATCTACTCTTCGCCTTTCCCTTCCTTTCCTAAGAGTCTCTCTTCACTCCCCTGAGAAGAGCTCTCCTTCTCTAAGACCTACCTTCCTCTACTCTCTCTGCGTTGTTCAAGGTCCCTGACGGACTTGAACGCATATAGCTAGTGGAACCAGCCCTAGTCTATCCCATTACAAACTTACCCTAGCTTCTCAACGGACCGAGTCGTACTAGGAAGGGTCTATTGGCCATAACCTGTTTAGCATAAAACACTTCGACTGCTGCAGGAATCCTTACTCATTATACAGGGGAACCAGCCCGTTTCTTGAACGCCTCTCTATTATCAACTTGTTTCCGCTTGTGAACTGACACGGCTAGTTACCATGACACTTGGCCCCATTGAACCTTGAGCTAACACTCTTACGGCCACGACTGTCAAGACTCACTGTTGAACTATCCAGTTCAAGAGCGAGGGATAAGCTCAAAGACGAGTCGATAGACGTCCAAGACGGCGTGGGCAAGGAGTAAAGTCCAGAGTAGTAACAGATACCAGAGAGGCACGGTTACCGTGAGAGTAGGGCAATCACGCAGAGAGGAGGCCAGGATAGTCACAAGGGGACGGTCCTTAAAGGAGTATCCCAGGAATGGAGAGTGCCATAAACAAATGGACAGTCTGAGGACTGTCCGCTACTTTATTGAGCGCTTATATACTACAAGAGAACTGCTAAATGGAGAACAAGTCATAACCTTGTTATCAAGCACAATAGAGTGCTGAGTAAGAAGTCGGAGTGCACTTACTGAGCATGCTCAGTCATGCTCAGTAAGCTGCTGAGTAAGAGCTTTCATTGTCCACATGTTTGCTGTTCTAGTGCACGTGCGAGCACCTGATTTATTTCCTGTTAGTTAGTTTAGGGCCGGTCATTTGAGGACTTGGAGTTTGGTTAGGAAATAGTGTTATCTTATAAGGCCCTTATATAGTTCTATTAGGGTCCTTAGAGTTGACCCTAATACTTCTATTAAGGTCCTTAGTATTGCCTTGTAGTTCATTCTTCAGTTATTAGAGTTGGTCTAATAACACTTTGTAGAGTCTTTGATACCAGGTTAGTACCCATTGTAGAGCACCTAGAGTCATCCTAAAGGGTCCCTAGGAGGGCCCTAATACTGTTCTTTGTTGTTAGAAGGGTTGCCATTAAGTGGGGCTTGCTGTATGTCGATTGTGCCAAGAATTGCTCGTGCAACAATGCACACGCGATATTGTGGACACCTCTACTCACCCCTTTTGCTCGTGTGAACAGGGTGACACCATAGAGGCTGGGTTTCCTCCTATAAGGAAGGGTCCTTCAGGGGCCCTCTCTGGAGAATGGTTCATGACAGCGACGCCATAACAATACTAAGGACCTTAATAGAAGTATTAGGGTCGACTCTAAGGACCCTAATAGAACTATATAAGGGACCTTATAGGCAACCCTATTCCCTGAACCAAACTACAAGTCCTCAAATGACCGGCCCTAAACTGATTAACAGCAAATGAATCAGGTGCTTTACACATGTACTAAAGCAGAGAACACATGGACAGTAAAGGCTCTTACTCATCAATAGAAGCCTTCTTACTCAGCAGCTTACTGAGCATGACTGAGCATGCTCAGTAAGCGTACTCTGACTTCTTACTCATCTGTCTATTGTGCTTGATAACAAGGTTATGACTTGTTCCCTATTTAGCAGTTCTCTTGTAGTATATAAGCACTCAATAAAGTAGTGGACAGTCTTCAGACTGTCCATTTGTTTATGGCACTCTCTACCCCTGGGATACTCCTTTAAGGACCATCCCCTTGTGACCATTCTGGCCTCTTCCCTGCATACCTGCTCAACTCTACCAGTAACCATACCTCTTTGGTACTTGGTACTGCTTTGGACTCTACTTCTTGCCCACACCATCTTAGACGTCTATTGACTCATCTTTGAACTTGTCTCTCACTCTTGAACTGGATTGTTCAACAGTGAGTCTTGACAAATCCAAGGTCTCCTTACTATACAATTCTGTCTACATTTCACTTCCATTCCCAACTCCAAAAGCTCCTAGAAATCATCTTCTCCAATTTTATCTCCTAAGTAACATACTTGTAAAACATATAAGATAGCTCATATTTGCCTCCAAATGTGCCCACTGTTCTTAAAAACCCCATCACATGCACACAAAAGTCTCCCCTCTCATCTCCTACCACCGCTCCGCATCATTCACATGCATCTCTGTCCCTGCACCACATCAATGGCCCACCAGCCCACCTTTCCAATGCACACATTCCCATTGCCTGGGTACCACATCTTCACCAACTGCCCTATCATCTCATCCTTAATGCATGCTGTGCAATTGCATGCTCACTCTCCTGACAAATCAACACACTACACATTGGCCAAATGGCCCTGCCCAATGCCACTCCCTCACCACCTCCATCACACCAGCAGATGCTGCATGATCACAATTGTTTTTGCAAGCACATTCCCCTGACAAACCAGTGCACCCCAAAATGAAGGCTGAATGTCCTGCCCAACACCACTGCCCTCAATGTCACCAAGCAGCAATCTGGCTTTCAGGTACTTTTCTTCATTTTCCCTTTCTTTTCTTTCTTCTTTTTTATTTCTTTTATGTTCTCACCACTGGTCTAGGGTATGCAGGACTGCCCTGGTGAACCTCTTGGAATTGGAATCATCACAGTACACATGGTGGAGATGACACTCCACATGCCACACCTGCTCCCCCCCCAGTGCCTGCACACTCACCACATGTGCAATCTTATGCGCTTGACCCTGCCTCCATCATCCCACCCATGATACATGTCACACCATTATGATGGCCTTTGCACATGCTCACCTGCCTCTGGCTAGGCTTTTCTTTTCTTTTCTCTTTATTTTTTTCTTTCCTTTTAGCTACTCAACTTTGGTCTATAAACATGTACCTATGAGTAGGCTAGTCTATAATAATAATAGAACCTGAGTTCTGTCATTCTAAGTGTGCCTGCACATGTTCCCAGCCTTTAACAGTAGTTTGGTTTTTTATTTATTATTTATTTTGTTGTACTTAACTCTTGAATACACCATTATGAGACTTAAGAATTGTGTGTAATTATTATCTGCATTTGAAAACAATTGCAGATCGATGGGAATTGCCTTGGGGAGCCAAGTTGGTGTGGCACTTGCCATTTCTGGAGTGTGACAAAATATGTGAAAAGATGTCAACTCACCTGTCATTCCTGTCATCTCAGAAAATCCCAAAATCCAAGTTCAAGTTCAAGATTCAAGATTCAAGAAATCTCAGCTGAGGTTGGTAATAGGGGCCTAACTATCCTATCTACACATATGGTCTGGTTTGTCTGTTCATGCTTCACACAGCAGCTGCATGTCCAATGTATTCTTCAAGGACCAAGGTATCATAGCTACTGATTGTATTGAATCACATTATCAGTGCCACTAGCGTGTACATCAGTATGTGGTGAGCCACAGTTATAGCCCGGGCCATATGGTCCACCCGGCACCCGGGCAGTTTGGACGCGACTCGGCTGTATCTAAACAATCAAATCGATTACGCCACTTTCTCGGCTTTCCGATCATCTATCGGAATCCGATGCCTCACACACATAGGTATATAGAGGCATCACTTTGCGCCTGCGAATAACATCAAGTTCCCCCTCTTTCCGTTGATCACATCTGAGCTCTGATAGCATCGGGGTTATATAAGGTTTTCTGTACAGGAAACTTATGTTATGTGAATATACGGGGGAAACTCGCCGGTCCGCTATCCTTCGCGCGATTTGAAATGGCTGTGGTTTAATTGACGGGGGACGCGAAGTTTTACAGGGGCCTAGTGAAAACTTGAACTCAGGATTGCGTGATCACATTCAGCCAGCATCCTGGAATCCTGGCCTTCCGAGTTGGAGGTTTCAATATGTGGGTTTCAACCGGTCCGGTGGAGTTCTCATCGAGATCTGGGCTCAAATGAAACCCTGAGACATTGCCGCATTTGCATTTGCCTTCTCGGCGCTCGCCTCCAGGATGGCTCACATTCACGGAGTTACTCTATCTAGTAACTGGATGCGTTCGGCCTGCGCAGGCCCTGACATTATCAATATCAATGCTTGCGGGTCACGCTCCTGGATACACGAGGAACCGCCGCAGGCACACTCAGAGACTCAAAGGATCAGAATTGATAGGAACGGCAGCGTGAAGCTTCAAGCTTTAAAACGTTCATTGAGCAGAGCCCAAACATGATGAAAAGCCTCAGGGAGCACAGGACGGAGGCGTAAGGGGTTGAGCTGAAATTGAAATTTAGAACTTACGCAAACAAGTGTGTAATGGAGCCATCCACGCGCGTCCATATCAGCCTTTGAGGGAGGTCATCCTGCCAGTGGTTCCAAGGCGTGACTACAGGGCCGGTAGAGTGGCGATGGCGATGTTAGCAGTCACCCCGAGCACTCCTTAAGTACAGCGTGAGCGTGACGCTCGACAAAGCGACCACGCCAAAGAACATGCCCTACCTCCGGGAGCTCGTCAGACTCAGGATGGAGTCATATGGAGATGACATTCGAGTGCGGTTTGTTCCGGGTGGGCGCGGCACCCGAGGAACCTACTGCAACGCTGGCTGGCAGGCTTGGCTATGAGGAGCGCCTTTCGTCTTCCAACCGCTGGGAGTCGCGTGTATAAATACGTCCTTGACAAATGGCCAGTTTCCCGGGAATTAACGAAAGTTCTTCTAGGGTCCATTCCGGTGAATACACAGACAAATGCCGTTGTCTTAAAGGGGATCGATGGTCCTTCCGGTCGGAACCACGTGGTCTCAAAAGCAACTAATGACGCCACATGGCGTGCCAGGATCCAGAACCGTCCATCGTATAGATCCGAGGTTGATCGTAACGAACGTTATTCAAACCCGGTACGTGGTCTGTAAGACTCAATTGCCATGCCAAATGGGTTATAGTTATGATAGCAACACGATGACCCTTCAGCACTCTTCACCCTGGAAACATCATACGTCAGTGAAAACGCATTCCAATTGAGCAGCCAGCGCATGAATTAATTTCTCAACTTCAAAAGGACGACACACATGATACAAGAAATAAGTATGACAACGGCGTCAACATCACATCTCAAAAGCAGACGTGAGAACAGAGCGTGATTTTGCAAAGCGGTAAGCCAATAAAATATAGCAAAGGGGAGAATGGGAATGAGATAGTATATAGTTGCTGTGACAACGATGTTACTTATACACATATGCGTGGAGATGACCGCCCAGTGACAGGTTTCGCAACGCTCACTCCCATGAGGTCGACACTAGATTTCAAATGCATCTGCATCAAAGCTGAAAGAGTCAAAGTGCAAAGAATTGAGCCGCATGTCAAAACTCGTCCCTTGCGACGGATGGGAACTCTCATCCCGATGTCTGGGCATCGTCCAAGGGTCAGCATGCCGCCGCGGTGAGTCATAGTCCTCTCCAGAGTCCCACCCATCATCGACTGGCGTCTGCATCTTGTGCGGTGGAGCAGGTTCTTCCACCTCGATGTTTGTTGACTCTTGTTGAGGCTCTGACGCCAGGTCACTCGCGCTCGTCGTATTCCCGGAGAATATGGTCTGAAGATTAACAAACGAGAACTTGTGACGGGTTCCGCGAATTGAGAAGCTCGGAGATGTGGGACGAGTAGGTTCGGCCGACAGCAATTGCAACGTGGGAGTGGATGCAGATGCGCTGCGGGAATATGGCAACGTCCGAAAGCCTCCTGAATGGGATGAAGAAACCCCGGCACCGATCGTATCGGAGGAATTTGCCGCAGCTTCGGAGGCTCCAAGGCCAAAAAGATTGGACAGCGGCTGCGACACCCGCTTCTTCAGGCGCGGCATGCTTGACTGGTTCGAGGTGGGTAGGGCTTTCGGACGGCGCTTGTCTGCAGTCGGTGGTACTTGCGTAGGAGCAGGTGCCATGATTTTGGCAGCGTTCCCGTTCTCCTTTGCCGGGAATACCTGGTCCAACGTGGGCCGGCGCGGTGCCTTTCCGACATTCTTGATCGAGCGTAAGGCGTGCGCGGCTCGCGAGCGGAGTGTCTTGGATCTCCCGAGCGTACGTACGGAGCCGTGCGCATATCCGACGTCGGGCATGCCCTCCCCCCGGCGCACCTTCATGACTTCAACGATGTCATCATCGTCACTCTCCTTCGCCCGCTTTGGACTTTCAGGTATTGACGCGAGCCCTAATGGATTTGGATTTCTCAAGAGCGAAGACTGGGAAGAGCCGCGTCGTGGCATGACGATGGCACTGCCCGCCTGCGAACGATGAAATACTGGAGCGTGATCTGCGGTTGGGTGGACGGTGTGGGACCAGTCGTCGAGCTTCGACTGGAGGTGCCCCATTTCAGGAGTTGTGAATGCCATCTCTGACGATACGCTTTCCTGATTGGCGTCGAACGCGCACCAAGGCATTGCTTCGTCCTCTGGTGGATGGACGAAGACATTAGGCATTTGGACGGAAGGAGATGAGACCGACGACGGGGGTGGAGCGAGCGAGGGGTGCTCATGGGATGATGGTAGTGAATATGCCCGAAACATATCAATGAGCGCTGCAAGATCGCAGGCTTGATACTGAAGGTAGAGGGAATACGAGAGTATGAAGTCAGCAAAACGACTTGCCTAGGTCAAAGTCCGATGTTGGCGTTTCGAGCTCGTGACCGCGTCAGCCGCCCGCCAATTGCCGACGAGTATTACATCATCCGATGCAAATCTCGTCGTCCATCTCACCTCTCGCCACCACTGGCCAGGGACTCGTGCGCTCAGCCATACAGGCTGTGAAGGCACAGGTGTGGTGTATGTATCAAGGAATTCCCCGAAGCCATGGTATAGTCTGAAACACAGTATTGGCGTGTTCTATATGCACGAGCGACTTAAGTTTGATGCTCGTACTGATCCACCGTTGATGTATTATGATACAGCCGCCAGGACGCCTCCATCCTAGGACAGGTATCCACATCGAGGCCGAGGATTCTTCGGAATAGAAGGCAGCGATGAGATCGGAGCTGTCACAGATTGTGACTAAATGCACCCCCGCGGTGAATACGGTCCCACACGAATCATTCACTGGATGAGGAGATACTCACGCTCAGGGCCGTCATTACGCATATGATTCTCTCGTGCAGCCATGAGGGGCGCAAGTGTTGAATGTCTTTCTACGTGTGTCAACCCTCACCTGTGCTGAATGATGCCGAGTCCAAGATGTCGAGGGCGAGGGGCGTGCACGGAGCTCGGCATACTCCACTAGGACTGGAATGTATGAGCTTCTCTATTCGACTGACTGTTCGTTATCAATAAAAAGGTTCCGTCGGAAGGCTCCGCTTCAAAAATCCCTGTCTATGCCAGACCTTGGACCTTTCCTTTCTCTCACGGAAAGTGGGATCATCAAATATCTGTTCTCTTCGATCTGTCCATCACGATCACTTATGGGCGTCCCTGTACGGCGGCAAATAACACTAGTACCGTTTGTGTTGGTAGCTGGGCATATTGTACTGCAATCGTGGACTTGGGTATTCTAGTACGAACTTCGGCCGCATTTGGGACACTTGCGTTTGCACACCCCATCTCATCTCACTGACTCTGCCTCAGAAGCTTTCTCATTCTGTATTCGTACGGCGGCCTGACCGGTTTCTCGGCAGTCATATCTCG
Source organism: Russula earlei (assembly GCA_025769875.1). Taxonomy (NCBI): domain Eukaryota; kingdom Fungi; phylum Basidiomycota; class Agaricomycetes; order Russulales; family Russulaceae; genus Russula; species Russula earlei. Next base: position 136,524 of record JAGFNK010000078.1, on the reverse strand, counting down.
GCGGTCACACTCAGCCAAAATAAAACCCAGGAACTACTTCATGCGCAATTTTTCTCTGCTATAATGACATTAAGGGAACCTGATAGTATAGCTACAAAGTTTTGAGTTAGAGTTGTTCGAATGAGATACAGAGAAAAGCAAAAGTGCCGAGATATGGGTGGACTGCCAGTGCCGAGCTATTGGAAGGATAGTATTGAGCATCGCTTGGTTCCTAGGTGCCTTTTGTCTTCATCTCGCGTGAGAAAAGAGAGATATTCCCTCGTCAGAGATCCCACGATGGGGATCTTGGTATGTCCTTTCGCTGGCCAGATTCTCGAAAGATTTGGGCTCGGACAACGAATAGGATGTCCGTTTTGGGCTTTCACAATCCAGATGGGGCAACTTGAAGTCAGACAGGTGGATCGTTCTCTTCATATATCACAATCAGAACGCTGTTGATGGCGTTTCCGAGCGAATGTTCCTCGCGTTGGCGAGTTCCTCTTGGCTACACGCGCGCTATGTACAAGATGTTTGGTGATGGTGGAGTAGCCCTCGGTGGATCTTCTGCAGGAAGAACCTGGCAGTGACCGGTTCTCAACGCCCCCGCGATTGCTTGGTGGAGCGCTCGGCAATCTCTGCCCAGTAGCGTCCTTCTCTTCGCGGGGACGTTCGCTTTCATTACAGGCCGAGTTTCCAACGACGCAGGCGAATTGCGAAGGGCATAGAATGTTCGTCGTTCGCACAGGGCAACCTCGGAACCAATTGACGTATCCTGTCACGCATGTGACGTCTCTTCCTTCTCATCAAAGATCCCCGTTGGGAGCCAGTTTTAGAGGTTTCCGGTCACTGACTGATCCTCAACGATTCTCATCAAAGCCACTTGAATGGCTCCGCATGCATGTGACCTTCGGTGCGGAGGGTCACCTGCACACTGAGAACGAGGATGAGGTCAACTTAGATGATCCTGCACCTGCTTTGCGGGTACTGTGTTACCACCCTTCTACAGTTTTTAGAGTCATCGATCCTCAAGGGTTGGATCGTCTCACGTTCTTCCAATGCTCTGCTGACAGCCGTGTGTGTGTGTTTCAGACTAACGTTGATTGATCGTGACGGAATCTGTGTTATCAACGGTGATGACCTTCGTGTTCCGCACCTCTAAAGGTGAGTAGTGTATGCTCTGCTCACCGTGCTATTATCGACGCAGAACAGTATATGGAAGCTGTCTTTCCAATGGCATGCTGCTCCTATCGATATCTCCCTGTGACTTCGATCATGGACATCAGGGGCGGATTGCTTCTTCCTTGGTATTTTCCATTCGAATCTCGATATGGCCCCGATCTGGTAGTATCACACCGAGCTATGCCATGCGGCTGAGATCACTGCTTCTCTGCCAAAATTTGTCCTAAATATCATTTATGTTCTTCCCTTCGCTCTGACATGGACATGACCTCTCTCCATTTCATTGACGATGCCTTTGTCCTGACGTACACCCAGAGGGACATGTGAATTCCTTCTCTTGAAGGAGGACGGCCGAACGACTGGCCTCTGAAATGGTGACTTTATATACGGTGTAGCGTATCCAACATTCCTGGCTTGCGAATCTGTCGGGTTGGCGTTTGAGGCAACAAGGAGAGCAGGATTACTATCCGGAAGGCGTTCAAAATGCACAAGATAGAATTCGTTCTGGTACTTACAGGCAAGACGGATCAGCGAGGCCGAGGAGTTGAAACAATTCAGCGAGATGACCGATCGTTTTCAAAACGAGGAGGAACTACGCTAGATAACATGGCCATGCACGATTTGATCTTCAATTTCTGGATGGCCACACGATCCGCGACATGGGCCCAAGAACAGGTGGCTAAGCACTATGAGGAGATACGGGAGGGCTTGGCTTGCTCAAGAAAGGAAATGGTCAGTAAAGTAGCACAATGGTTGGGCAACAGTTCTGTGTTCTGATTGTTTGGCGAGTCAATCGGACTATACAAAGCCCATATTACCGTCTGCTATTACTTCAACTTGACAACATCCTGTTCGCGCACATACAAGACAAGTGGGTGCATCAATGGCCGCGCGTAGGCGATGAACGTTCTTACGGCCCTGAAATCGGAGGTGCTGGTATCTGTCAGCGAGCGGCGGTCAGGTCCATCTCCTCGTAGAGACAGCGACCTGAAAGATCAAAGGTCAGTGCCACGTCTGCGCTCAGGTATTTGATGCTGCAATTTCCTGAGGCCCTCGGAGACATCAAGAGAAGGAGGCGGCTTGATCGGCCAGTACATAATCTGACGTTTGAACATCGGTGATCGGCGAGAAGGGTGGTGAGGGAGAAACCTGCAAAATCATGGCTCGGCATCGTGCACTCGCCTGCAAGAGTCAAGGAAATCAAGACCGGAACCGGTTGAACTTCACCAGCCGATGTACGGCCTGGCGGTGACGTCGACATTCGAGGAAAAAAAGTGGACATGTATGTAAAGTGACCGCAGTAATCAGTCAGTAGTTACACATACTCGCGAACGCGTATCGCCGTTTCCGCGTCCGGCCTCGAACGGCCTGCTATGTGATGTGCGATGTGGGGAGCTGACTCGAACGTGTAGTACCGGCAAGCACGGTGGTTCGACGGATAGATGAATACGCCCTTGGCTATGCCGCCAGCAGCATTGCCAGGGATAAGTGTTTGCGTCGGAGACTTGGCCTGCATGAGCCAAACGAAATATACAGATGTACGGCGCCGAACCGTCGCGACGTTTCCGCGCAGAGAAGCGGCTTGAGAGGCTCTGAACAGAGTCTTCTGTCAAGCGTCGCGCTGTTTTTGCATTCAGACGAGCACGGGAGGGACGCTCGATCGCGCGATCTTCGTCGTCGCGCGCATCCGTCCATCGAGAAGGACCATTGCACCGTCAGAGGTCTGGCAGACTGACCGCCGGTGCGTGGTATAGTCGAGGCCAAGGAAGGACTCGCCGGCATGACGAGATTTCGCTGGAATGCGCCAGGGTTTTTCTGATCGTGGTGGAGAACGACATTCCTGACTTCCGGATGGGGAAGGCACGACGCAGGACGTGCTACTCGAATTCAAAATCCGAGGGGCTAGCCAAAGCGCGCATGCCGCGACATCAACACTTCAGTGACGTGGGAATATCCTTGCTCGCCGAAGACAGCATTTACTGATAGATCGAGCGCCGGCACTCGAGGAAATACCTGTCCAAACTCTCAAATGTTCCGTGGCACCCGGACCACTATTAAACACGGATGAACAGAACGGCCGCAGTCGGGATGGGATCCTGGGTTCACATTTACTAAGGAGAGGAATCCGAGGAAGTCACGTGGATCGGGAGAGTTATGCTGACATGCTGACAACGATATCTAAACCAAGTGATTGCGGGACGCAAATTATTCCGGGATCGACGCGCACATTATGTCGATGTAGGTGGCGCTTCTCAAACAGAGCAGATGAAACGAAGAACGCGGAATGGACTTGTCATTAACTTGCTAGGTGTCATACAAAACGACTATAGAACACATGGCTTGTAATATGGAGAATAAGCAATGCAATCCCGTACCATGGCGCCAATGTCGAGGCATAGTGCCCAATTTGAGTTGGCATGCTATCACGGGTTCTAGCGGGCATTTTCGGCACTCAGGAGTTCCCTGTTAGATTCATTGATCGAGCGGACGAGGATCGAACTACAATGGGAGGCGAGGATGGTTTGCTGAACTGCTACCGATACATTTCAGGTAAAGCGCTGTAAAGGTCAGGAAGGGTATTGGAGAATCAAGGTAGCGTGTTGTAGAGTCCGCCGCGGAGACAAGGTAGGTCGACAGGGCAAACGATCATTCGCCCGAGGGACGGGCGTTGAATTGGTGTACTAGTGAAGAGGTATTCCAGATGGGTTGGAAGGCAGGGGGAGAGTTAAGAGAGAAAGAGGGTAGGGCAAGGTACGGATATTAAGGGGACAAGACGGGATCGAAGTGGGGATAAGACGACAGGTCGCGGCGTCTGCGCATTGTTTGTTTGATGATGATGACGACGCGGAGGTCAGGCGACGCCAGTCGAGCGTGAGAAAGAAGCAATCAAAACCAAACACGTGGTAGACCTCCGCAGGGTCACAGGGACTCGTCCCCCTCGACGGTCTCCACTCAATCTCTGTGCCCTCATTGTCCTTTCCCCTCCATCGACTTCCGGCCCACGTCCACGTAGCCGCCCCCGCATTTTCTTCGTTTTTCCGATTATTTCAATCCATCCCATCCTCTCTTCTTTCTGCCCCCCAGATCTCAAAAGCAATCCCCCGGCACGCACGGCCTGTTCAGACGACAAGCGCACATCACATCTCCGCAACTCACCTCACTCCCCTTCCGCCTACTCAACCCTTCACGACATCCTCAAATCTTTCTTCATAATGGCAACACACGGACCCATCAATGGCGTTAAGATAAATCGTGCGTGTTCCGGATCCTACGTACACACATATGCTCTCCCGTTCTCGTTCCCGTTACTCTTTCTACCCGTTTGCGCGCACCGGGTGCTCATACCTTTTTTGGTCATGCTTTCTCTTCACCCCCAATCCACCACTCTTCACCCTCATTTCGACACCACCCACCCTCCGCCCTGCGCCGGACTACGTCATTGTCGATGTTGTCATCGCGCAGCTATCGACGATCCTCGAAAGGTGGTCAAAGTCGTGGCCTCTGACGGCAAGAGTGGCGAGACCCGTGAAATCTCGTACACGAATTGCAAGGTCATCGGTAATGGCTCGTTCGGCGTTGTCTTTCAAGCTAAGCTCGTTTCCGAACTCGAGAGCGGAGATGATATTGCGATCAAGAAGGTCTTGCAGGATAAGCGATTCAAGGTGAGCGGCGTTTTGTTTGGTACCCATTTCACTGCTTGTGGCCTTCGAAGGGTCATATAACTGATCAAGTCGGGTCGTGCAGAACCGCGAGCTACAGATAATGAGACTCGTCTCTCATCCAAACGTGGTTGACTTGAAAGCCTTCTTCTACTCCAACGGCGATAAGGTGTGTGGGTCTACATATTGTCAATGCGAGGCACTGAGGGATTTTTGTTGGAACTCTGAAGAAAGACGAAGTGTACCTCAACCTAGTCCTTGAATATGTACCAGAGACAGTGTATCGTGCAAGTCGTCACTACGCCAAGCTCAAGCAGCCGATGCCGATGCTTCAAATCAAATTGTATATGTACCAGCTCCTCCGCTCTCTTGCTTACATTCACTCTGTTGGAATTTGCCACCGTGACATCAAGCCGCAAAATCTTCTGCTAAATCCGGCGACGGGGGTGTTAAAGCTTTGTGACTTTGGGTCAGCGAAAATACTGGTGGCAGGGGAACCCAATGTCAGCTACATCTGTTCGCGTTACTATCGTGCACCAGAATTGATTTTTGGGGCGACGAATTACACAACAAATATTGGTGCGTCCTCATTCGAGCACCAATGGGTGTCTTTTTTTTTTTTTTTTGACCAGCGATGGTTAGATATCTGGTCGACCGGTTGTGTTATGGCCGAGTTGATGCTTGGTCAACCACTTTTCCCAGGTGAAAGCGGGATCGACCAGCTGGTGGAGATCATCAAGGTTCTGGGCACCCCATCACGTGAGCAGATCAAAACGATGAATCCGAACTATATGGAGCATAAGTTCCCCCAAATCAAGCCTCACCCGTTCTCTAAGGTCTGATATCTTCCCGCGGGGTGGAGTGAAGGATTCATTGTTAACGGGTAATCACAGGTGTTCCGCCCACGCACAGCGCCGGAGGCGATCGACCTCGTTTCGAAGCTGTTGGAATATACACCAGAGGTTCGGTTGAGCGCTGTCGAGGCGATGGTGCATCCGTTCTTTGACGAATTGCGGGCTGAGGGAGCCAAGATGCCTAATGGCAAGGAGTTCCCTCCGTTATTCGACTTTACGCGGGAAGGTTCGTGAGGGACTGGCGCTGTGCCGTGTGTATCGCTGACGAGCTTTTTTTGCGTTTGCAGAGCTCTCGGTGCGACCAGACCTGATTCACAAGCTTGTGCCGCCACACTGCGAGGAAGGGCTGAGGTTGCGGTCAATCGACATCAACAACTTTAAACCCATACCGCTGGAGCAGTTGAGGATTACGCTCGATTGAGTGGTGATGGCGGGAGAGAGGCAGAGTAGGCAGTGTATGGTATGCTGGTTTCGACAGTCGCCCTTGATATCATATCATAATCCGAGGCGATTGCGGTGTGACATTTTGTACCACTTGATCACGTGAATGGGGAGCGTTGCGTGATCTGACGTGCCCGTGTATCATCGTCGATTTGACGACCTCCTCGCCTTTTTCAATCCACTCGCTCCCTTTCCTCTTTTCCCCCAATGTCCTTCCACCCCCATTCCTATCTCTCTCTTCCCTCCTCTCCTCCCTCGCCCTCCTCTCGCCGTTACTCTCCTCCTCCTCCCTCTCCTCCATGTCCAACACTCGATTTACCCTCCTCGGTCCTCGCTCAGCCCACCCCCCGCAAGCCATGTGTCCGCCACCAAAGAATTCCTGATAAAGGTACCATTCTCAAGCTCCAGCAGGTGTGTCCTCCCCTCTCCTTGCTCACCGTCTCGTCCCTCCCGTCTCCTTAAGGTTCTCACCCTTTTATCTTATTACGTATCATAACCTCGGTCCGTGCTCACTCGTAACCTTAATTGCATCTCAGGCTCTCGACGACCTTCCAGTTGGAGAAAGAGAATCCATCAATGCGATCTGGGCCAACTTTTCGTCATCATCCCATTCTCGCCGAGAGCTTATTCTTCGGGGTATCCTGACGATGTGCTGCTTCTCGCAGCTCTCTCTCCTATCCGATGCCCTCAGCCTTCTTATCCGGATCGACCCGTTCACGGTGTTCCCGCGCGAGGTTTCGCTCAAGGTGCTAGCTTATCTTGACGCCACCTCTCTGTGTCGAGCTGCGCAAGTCTCGCGTCATTGGAAAGCCTTAGCAGATGATAACATATTATGGCGCAATATTTGCGAACAGCACATTGGCACCAAGTGCGTCAAGTGCGGATGGGGTTTGCCCATTCTGGAACGGAGGCGCTTAGTCATTCCCCTATCCTCATCTCCTTCCCCATCACCACTCCCCCGTCCTCCTTCGCCATCCTTAAATGGCGACGGCAAGCGCAAGCGCGAAGACTCTGCCACTGAGTCCAGCCCAAAACGTCATTGTTCCGAGCCTTCCCCTTCTATCCGTCTTTCCGTCCCCCCAACCTTCTTGCCGTCGCCTGCGCCAACTGCTGCGCGTATCTCCTCTACGCCACCTACTTCGCCTTTGCCGCTCTCCCTCCCGCTCTCAGTTGAGGACGCGCTCACACGTCCATGGAAGGACGTTTATTCCGAGCGCTTAAAAATTGAGCGTAATTGGCGAAGAGGTCGGTGTTCTGTTCGGACATTAAAGGGACACACGAACGGTATCATGTGTCTCCAATTTAGCGAAACCCTTCCACACCTTCCCTTCCCCGTCCTCATCACGGGCTCTTACGACCGCACAGCTCGCATATGGAATCTTGAGACCGGCGAGGAGATTCGCTGCCTTAAGGGTCACACCAGGGCGTTGCGTGCTTTGCAGTTTGATGAAGTTAAGCTTGTCACCGGAAGTATGGACCATACTCTTCGCATCTGGAACTGGCGCACAGGGGAATGTATGCGCACTCTGGAAGGTCACACTGAAGGCGTCTTTTGCCTCAACTTTGACTCTACCCTCATCGCCAGTGGGAGCATCGACACCACCGTCAAGGTGTGGAACTTCCGCACGGGCGAGTGTTTCACCTTGCGCGGACATCAAGACGGGGTCAATGCCGTCTTGCTTTGGGACTCGGGCACAGCCACATCTTCTGTGCCCGAGGCGTCATCGCAGCATGTCTCTCCGGGGAAAATGTTGTTCTCTGCCTCTGACGACTTTTCTGTGCGTTTGTGGGACCTCACGCTGCGCACCTGTGTGCGCCTGTTTTCTGGACACATGGGCCAGGTGCAGAGCTTAAAGTTGCTCACCCTCTGCAACCCTGCAGAGGACGTATTAAAAGACGAAGATCGTCGTGGTGATGGATCAGCACGCTTGGCTGCGACCGATGCAGCGACTACTGCTGGGGACCGATCGCCTCGTGAGGTGAAGCAAAAGAATCCTCAGCAGCTGCTTGTTTCAAGTGCTCTTGATAACACCGTCAAACTATGGGACATTGACTCGGGAAAGGTTGTGCGTACCCTCTTTGGACACCTTGAGGGTGTCTGGGCAGTTGCATGCGACAAGATGAGAGTTGTCAGCGGGAGCCATGACCGAACTATCAAGGTGAAAGAGTTGACCATATTTTTAAGACTTTTGCTTTACTCACAAACAGCCACGCGTCACCTGTATCCCTGTAGATTTGGAACCTCGATGATGATCGCGATCGGTGCGTGTCAACGTTCGTCGGTCATACCGGCGCCGTCACTTGCCTCGCTCTTGGCGAGGACAAAATCGTCTCAGGAAGTGACGATGGAGACGTGCGGATATGGTCTTTTTGCGTATGATTAATACTATCCCTTTCCTGTACTCGTACCGTATACTTCACTTTTAGATGGGAAACCAGGCACTTTTACTGATGAAAACATATATATAATATGAAATGCAAAGCAAGGTGAAGCATGGCAGAGCTCTAGCGGACATACATAGTTGTGATAGATCCTACAGCTTGAAATAACTTATAGGGATAAGAGAGATAGAGGGGACGTATAGACATGAAACGATCGAGATCATATCCTCCCGAGACGAGTGTCCAGCGACGCTGTTCTCGCCCCTCCAGAAACCGGCCCAGCAGCCAAAGAGGGGGAGCCCGACGACGTGCGACGACGCGGGACAGGTTGGAACCCAAGCGAGCGCAATTCGAGCTCGCGTCTGTCGCGCATCTTGCGTTCGAGTTCTGCGAGCGCCGACACGCGCGCCTCGAAATGCTCGCGCGAGATGGCGCTCGGCGCATTGTCGAGTTCATTCATGACCCACGCGAGCGCGGGGGGCGACGAGAGCGAGGACGACGGGGAAGAGGACGGGGACAACCAGCCGGGTTGGTGTTGTTGACGGTGGCGCAGCTTGTGGTCCTTGGTGTCCTTGGTGTCCTTGGCGTCCTTGGCGTCGTCCTTGTAATGTTGCAGGACGTCCGAAGGCACGCGGAACCGCTGTACGTCGTCGATGCGCTCGAGGAGCCTCCTGCAGCGGCTAAAGTTGATTAGGGGCCGCTGGTCGACGACCACTGTCGCGCTGCTACGGTCGTAGAAGTTTTGTAGGCTGCGTAGGTGGACCGCTGTGTATGACAAAAAAGAAAAAAGGTCCCCCCCGGGGGGGTGGGGGGGAAGGAAAAATCGAGATCAGTCTTAGGCTTACAGAGGTAAAGGGGATGGGTGTGTAAATACGAGGGCTACTTGGGGGGGGATAGTACTAGTATGATGCATTATGAAGGCGAGGGGAAGAGGAAGGGCGCACCTAACCAAGGGATGGCGTTCGGTGTCTTCAGGTTTCGGAGGGCTTCGCGGTAAGCCCGGTGGTCGCCTTGCGGAGAGACGATCTCATCCATCTGGCCCAAGAACTGCTTTTCGCCTTTGGCAAGCTTGCTTTCGCGCGTCAGGATCAACTGCGGGACGGACTGCAGCGCGGCGACGATCGCAGACATTGACGAGAAATTCTGGAGCTTTCTGCATTCCTGAGAGAGCAGTCATATCAGTCAGGACCCCCGGTGGGGAATAAAAAAAACCATATTTAGGCCTTCACCTCTGCGGTCAGTAAGAAACGCTTGAAGTTGGTCGCACGTTTGTTCACGTCCTCAGAGCTAGAACCAGGGCAGTTTAGAGTTGACCTGGAAAAAGAGCACACTCCCTGACCTCAATATTTTCGTCTTCACCCAATTGACGAGACGGTTGTTGAGTTTGGTGGCGGTTTGGATGTGTTTTGTGATGGGCTTTCCCCGAAGGTGGGCTATGTAATCAGCCTGGGTAATCTTACTGTAATAATCTCCCTCGATCACCGAAAGTGAGAGTGCAATGTCCACTGCCTTGAATTGTTCCGGAGAACACGGTGACTTCATTTCAGACGATTGAGGTGGAGGCGAAGTAGGAGGAGATACGACAACGATATTCATCTGCGAGGCAGTCAAACTACACGAGTCTAAGTTGTGACCAGGGTGCAAACCTTCTCAGTGGCGAGGTTGACAATCTCCTGCGTCAACTCTCTCATTTTTTCTGAGCCCCCGATGGAGCTTGCAAAATCCTTGATGGATGAAAGAAGCTCATGATCTATGCGTTCACCCTCGCCGCTGAGCCATGTTCGCAGAAGCAGTAAAATGCTTGTTCCACTCGTCAGGACGCTTGCATCAAACTGTGCGCAATGTACTCACGAGTACGGAATGGAGGCAGAGTGGATCGAAGTCCTCACGATTCCCACTTCTTCAAAACGTCTCTTGAGAATCCTGAACAAGTCCTCATGTGTGGTGAAAATGTGGTATGTGGCGAGAAATACCCTCCTAAACTCGTTGTCCTTTGCATGATCACGAGTATTCTGGATCAGACGGTCCACCAAGCCCTCCAAAGTCCCGGCTTCTACAGTGCCATCCGCGGTTCTGCGGAGGACGCGCTCAACATCTCGAACAGCGGCGTCTAGCAACCCAGCAGGGCTACCGACTGACAGGTTTCTCTCAGAACTACGGACCGATCCAGTAGTTGTCGATCCAGTCCGGCTGATCTCGTATTCGCTCTGTGATGTCAATGCCGAGGCGGGGTGGACTGGCTGTAGGAGCAGGGATAACTCAGGGACAGAACTCGTGGTGGACTCCGGTAGATAGATTGGAGGCCGTAATGACCAATTGTGATCAGTTGTTGTCGGTGGTGGGAATGCACTTAGGTACGACTCAGGGGTGGTAGACGGGAGTGGAACCTGAAAGTTGGAGGACAGAGGTGATGGCCGCGCTGGAGATGGCAACGGCTTTCCTGGCACCGACCGAGGGCTCGACGTCAATCCCTGTTGCGAGGGTGGGGAAGAACTCAAAGGAATGTTCAAGATAGGGGATTTGCGTGCGGGGAAGGAAGCTGGGAGTCCTCTCTGTGGCTCAACTTCGTCGGGTATCAAGGGCTTGGGTACAGACAGTGTGTTCGTAGGAGGGGACAAGCCTGCAGATCCAGGGGGCCTTGATAAAGTGAGTGCAGAGGGACGTGTACCGGTCGGAACACTAGTGACGCTGGAAAACGAGTTGCCGTGCCGGTATATTGGTGAAGTACCCGAAGATAGAGTTCTGCCAGTGGCTGACCGAAGAGCTGTCGAGGTGTTAGGATTAGCTGGTGTAACTGAGTTCATCACGTACATGAACGCGACGGATGTATTTGCTGAATGACTTCACGTATTTCTGGCATGGAGGGACGAGATCCGGGATCGCGTTGCCAACATCGGTTCAGGAGATCCCACATCGCATCACTGAGTCCCTTCAGGGTAATGTTCTGTTCTGGGCGTGTGGGAAGTGGTCCATCTCGGATGGCAAGGGGGACGAATGCTTCATTTGATATATGACTGAATGGGACGTTGTCGGTGAAGATTTCAAGAGACAGCATCCCAAAAGACCACACGTCTGTGGCCCTTGTCGTCGGAACGCAGCTGCTATCAGTCACGAGCTCTGGAGCGAGCCATCTTAGTGACCCATAGGAGGTACTCTTCGTGACGGGAACCTGACACGTTCGATCGTTAGAACACGAGACGAGATGTGAGCTCTTATTATACCTGTTCGATTCGGGCGGAACCAAAATCACAAAGGCAGGCGTGACCATGTCCTGAAATCAGGACGTTCGACTACCATAGGCGGTAAGCTAATCCTTCCGAAGTGAACTCTATGCAAAGCGGCTTACCCCTTGTAAATCTCCGTGGATAATCCCGTTGATATGCAGATATTCGGAAGCTAACGAACTTTTAGCGCACAGTGAGTTGTATACACCGTAGAAGACGCACCAGAAGCTATCTCGCTCAGAAGCATGACCCGATTTGCTTCGGGATGGTCCTTGAGGTATCCTTTGATATGACCGAACTCCATGAAGGGGCTGACCTGGACAGAACGAATTAATCGAGCCCGGAGGTATGGTGAAGACATACCGAATACACAAAATCACCGATGTACGCTATACCGAGCAGTTGTAGAACATTTGGGTGTCGCAGCGTTCTCCATATTTCCACTTGTCTTCTAAACCGCTGGATAGGGGAGTCAGAGCCATCGATCGCTGGTCGAAGACGTCATCTCACCTCTTGTGCCTCACGGCTTTGGTTCCGTGGGTAAGCAAGTGCGACCTTAGTAGACAGGATTTTAGCGAAGAACGGGAGAGATTCGGGCCTCTTACCTCTGTGCCAGTCATTTCGCCAGTGTAGATATCCTGCGAACCTCCCGTCGCGATGGCACGATCGCTTGTCCGGGAGACTTTCCCACTGACTGACAAATGGCAACAAAGTTTAGATACGGCGTTCAATGCAGGGTAGGGAGGGGAACTACGGACGATCGACCATGGCGGGTAGTCCCTCTACCCAACTTTGTAGCTCCCCAAGGTCTTCCTGGAGCTGTCTCCCTTGCATCTCCCCCACGTCCGCTTCCTTCAATCCCTGTAGATATGTGATATGAGGAGGAGCGACGCGATGGGCATTCATGGACGCGCCTGCTCCATGGCTTCCACGAAGTTGAGCGCAACTTCGGGGGTGCTGGTAGCGAGCTCCATCTTGAGGAGGTTGCTGTCGCGAAGGGCCTTCGTCATGATCTCGACGAGTTCATCGTGGTCACGCTTCCGAATCTCTTCGAGCTCTCGGCCTCGAGTGTTTGCGTTCAAATGCAAAGCGATCTGAGAGAGAAAACGGGGCACGGCGAGGTTGAGGCGTGTGAGCGAAGCAAGGAGAGGGGGGGGACGCACATTGAATCGCATTGAGCATGTGCGGAGCTCCCGATAGGACTCTTCGAGTCCCAGTCTGATTTCCGTTTGTTTTACAAACGACCGCATCTTGCCTAGCTCCTCCCATTTGCGCACCCTGCCGAGGATGCGAGTCAACACGCTAGTAGAGATCGGCATGAGCGATCATACAGGTGACGACGTGAACGCCTCACCGTTCCACTTCATCCACGGCCTGCTGCGCGCCCGTGCCCTCGAGTCCGGGTGAGTGGTCGTGAAGGGCAGAAGCGAGGTCCAGACATTGTCTGCTGAGATGTTCACATTGCGACTGTTCCGAGAGGTTTGAATTGAGGGGAATTCGGTGGTAAAGTAATAATAACTAACTCGATATATCTTGACGTTCTTCGCAGTGCGGATAAGTGAATTTGCTGTCAATTCAATTTAATTTGTCGCCACCCCTGACCGGTCCGTAAGTGAACGAACCAATGAGAAGGCCGCTCCCACTGATATTGTTCAACCCCGACAAAGGGACGATATTCTGCGGACTCATCAGAAGGGAAGGGGGAGAGGGAGAGCAGAGAAGGGCGGCCAGTGGGTGACTCGGGGCTGGGACGGGCGTCGTTGAAATGTACGGAAATGACTTATCACCTGCCGTTGCGTTGTGCCCATAGCGGGAAGCCATCTGATGGCGCAGCATTCGGTCAACCGTGCTTGCTTATTATTGTCCATGGAAACTGAGATCACATTGCGCGGTTACATAAAACTACATATGAACTTCGAGTAGACCCAAAAAGCGAAAGGACAAGAAAGTGACGTGAAAGGTACCCGACCAAGAGGCGAAAGGTTGGGCAGAGGCAACCCGCTGTACAATTTATTTTGGGTTAGATATCGTTACTGCAATCAATCTAGACGAGATGAGAGGTTCCCCGACCAAGAGAGGATTCAAAGGCGTCGGTAAATTTATGTCCACATGCCGAGTATGGTGACTAGTACGGCATCCCGAGCGACCGCATCCTCTTTCGGTGTTCGAGTACGTACCGCTCCTCACCAGCAAGTTTGGCGCTACGTTCCTCCGTAGCACGCTGGTTATAGTCACTGGTACAAGACTTGAGACTGTATTCCACGTACGCCAACACATCTGGTGGTGTTATGTGGCGGACGCGAGGCGGAGAGAACTGAGCGAGGGAGTCGATCTGCTTCCCTAGTTTACTGCACTGCCTGAAATCGATTAGAGGGTGACTATCGACCTCGACAATCATATCAGAGAGGTCGAAACTCGAGTTAAGGTAGGAAAGGTGCGGGTCTGCGGAGGTCGGGGTAAGTGGCAGCGAGAAATCATGCAGATCTAGGCATACCCAGCCAAGGAATGAGGTCTTTCGTCGCCACTTGCTCTAATGTATTTTGGTACGCGCCATTGGTAGGCGTCAGTTCTCCTGCTAACGTATGCAGAACCGAATTGGCCTTGCTTTCGGAGGTAAGTGGCAGCGTAGTAATGACCGACGACATCAGAGCGGTCACAATCGCAGATGTTGACGAAAAATTATTCAGGTTCCGGCATGCCTTGTATTGGCGTCAGTCATTGTCATCCTTGAGAGTATGGAGCTGAATGACCTGTGCGGTATTAATCCACTCTTCATACATACTTTTTCGCTCGTTTAGTTGATCAGGCCTATCATAAAGGAAGGGAGGATGAGCGGTGAGCTTTCCATCTTAAACTCTGAATGATCCTCACAGCAAGACGCTTTTCTTGACCCATCTGGTGACCAAGTCGTGAACAGTATTGAACACGTCAATCCGCCGCGGACTTGTTCCTGTTCGGGTGAAGTTTACGTAGTCCCAATACATTATGTACTTGAACCGGTCGCCTTTCACTACAGTTAGGGCCACCGCAAAGTCGGCTGGCGTCACCCTTTGGGGTCTTATAGCAGGTTCGCGTCGTAAACGGGTGCAGGTGCCCGGTTGGCGGCGGCGGACCTGAAAATCCAGTTAATTGGGGGCCTGTGGATGGCATACGACGACGCACAGAGGCAGCCTCATCTACCAAACTCGCAATCTCTGCGGCCTTCGCTTCCATTGTCTGAGAACCTACAATGGACTTTGTGAACTCTTTGATCGTAGGTGAAAACCTGAGCTCTTCATCATCGAACCCTTTCTTCAGCCAGCTCTGGATGAAGAGCAAGATACTGGGAGACGAATCGTCAGGGCTCAGTTGGCGGCATGCGCGGTTCACTTACGAGTACCGAGAGCGCGCGTGAGCGGGATTGAGGTCCGTCGACTCGAACCGTCGTTTCAAAACATTGAAGAGACGTTCGCTGGTCGAGAAAAGTCGGTAAATGGTCAAAAAAGTGGTTTTGAAGGACTCGTCTCCCGCTAAATCTGCACTGCCATGGATGACTCGGGAAACCAGACCTTCGAGATTTCCAGAAGACACAGTCCCATCCAATGCGGGTCGGACTAAACCCTCGGGATCGCTCGCCACAGTTTCCATAAGCCTCGTGACCACTGGGTTCACCGGTATCCAGCCACGGCTTTGGGTTAAAATGGTAGATACGCTAGCTGACCGAGAAGGTTGGGGCCGAAGAGGGTCTGCGTTGGGAGCGTTGATCGTCATGGCTCTTTTCTGACGTGGCTGCGTACCCTGTGTTGGGGAGTGATTAAGACTGCTCGGGGGGTATGGATCGCCATCTATACTGGGGGTTGTGGAGAGAGTTGTCTGGGACCTCTTCTTGGGTTTCCAAAATGGTCGTGTACTCGAATCGCTATTGCCTGACGTACTCTGCGACGACAAAGAATCGACACTGATCTGGCGAGGTCGGGAAAGAGGAGGGGGAGGATCGGGGGAGACGGAGGGATCAGGGGAAGGGGAACGTGGTAGCGTCTGCGCGCGCCTTCTTGGTGGTAGTGAGAAGGGGTCATCATGATCCTCCAAGAGAGGTGACAGCCGTCCAGATCCAGACGAGGGTGGGTCGTTGACGGTCCTGGGGATCCCAATTGGGACACGTAGATCATTTTGCCGCCTTAAGGGGGGCACGAGTGTCTCAGAGTTGGGTTCTCGGGTGAGAGGTGATATCTCTGAAGGTCCGGGAGACCTCTGTGATGTCGTAGGGGACAAGCTTCCGATGGACTTGGGGCTAGTTTCCATTGGCGGTGGAATGTCATTTGTCGGGGAAATGAGAATCGAAGTGGGGGAGTGACTTCTTCTGACAGGCTGCTGATAGGCTACACGGCGGGACAAGGGTAAGCATGCACCCGGGTGGGACATAGAATCGCTCACATTCATTGGGAGAATCCATCAGATGACGTATAAGCGACAGGACCGTGGGCATTGGCGGACGCTCGGTTGGATTAATCTGCCAACAGGATTGCATAAGCTCCCACATGTCTGGACTGAGGCCAACTGCCGTAGGCCCAGGATGCTCGGGGGTTTTGCCTTCGTTTAATAAAATGGGTACATATACGTCCGCAATTGAGCTGTAGGGATCGTTCCCTGTAAAAACTTCGAGGCAGAGCAAACCAAACGACCAGATATCTACTTTCGAGGTCAGGGAAGTGCTGCTTGAAGATGAGATCCTTTCTGGGGCAAACCATCGAGCGCGGGATAAATCGGAGAAACGCTATAGGGCACACGTCCACGTTAGGCATACAGGAGTACTTGGCGAACCAACGTACATTCGAGAATTCAGACAGACCGAAAGCGCAGAGAAACGTTTTGCCAGAGCCATTAACCAGAATGCTTTTCTGTGAGTGTGAAGGACGTGAGGAGAGAAGTCCGACTAGAACAACAACAGCTTACACCGCATAAATCACCGTGAACGATGTTTCTTTCATGGAGGAATTCCAAACCTGGGATTCATCAACATAAGTCGCTGACGACTAGCCAGGCCCTGTGCGCACCAGATGCAACTTCGCTGAGAAGACGGGTACGGTCGGCGTCAGGATTTTTTCGTAAATATTCTCGAATGTTCCCGTTCTCCATCCACGGGTGGACCTAAAAACAGAAGGGTATTCATTTTATCACCACCATTTCACATCCCACATACGGAATAAACGACGCCTTCTATTGTAACATGACCAAAGACTCTGAGGACGTTCGGATGTTGAATACCGATAGAAGCTTCGACTCGGTCTTTGAAGCGCTGTCGTAGAGTTGAAAATGCGTAGAACGTCAAGCGGTTGTTGCACTTGCCTGTCGACGATCTGGAGATTGATCCTTCAGGCAACCAAGTGTTGCCTAGCGCAAGTTTATTTTAGGTCTGACGCGGAACCGCAGGCAACGTACAAGATGTCCGTCGTTGATCCATTGGCCTCGGTAAAAGACCAAGAAGTTTCCTTCAAACATAACGCTTTCACTTGCTTTGAGGACCTTCCCGGAGACTACAATTTACAGAACAAAGTGAGTCACCCTCCGCGACATGGCTTAAAGTGCTCACAGTCCAATGCCGAACGCGAGGGTGCTGCCACTGACACCGGGACGGTACCGTGACCTCTCCGTTCCTCAAAGATCATAGGTTGCTCCTACCATACGTTGAGCTCCTCGCATACCCATGATAGAATTATGCTAGGCTCACCTGGAGGAGCGGTTCATTCGGTTGAGGCACGGGCGCAACTCGGCTTTTATTTCGCATGAATTCTTCTCGTAATTCAATCATCAAGTCATATAGTTTTTGGTGATCGCGCTGTCGGGCCTGCTCTTGCGCATGATGCTGACTCTTATTAATGATTGACAACGCGACCTAAGGAATATGACTATGACTCTTCTGGATGACACAAGGTTTGGCGTACCGTAAACTTGTCAGTACACGCGGTAAGTTCACGGTGACAGTCCTCGATGCCAACATGAATGACGTTCTGCTTCAGGAAAGCTGCCGCATCGCTTAGCCTTGCCCAGCCTAACACTCGCTCATGAATACGTTCTATGGTTCTGCGAGGACTCGTGAAGGACGTGTGCGTGATAGCCGGGAAAGAAAGCTCGCCTTTCGATTTCATCGGCTTCGGCGCCTGCAGGGGTCCCAACCAATTGTGGCGAATACTCTCTTACCGCGGAAAGCAGGTGATCGCATTGACGAACAAGATCAACCAGCCGACTCTGGTGCTATATTTGGGCAATGAGACACGCTATGGGACTGAATGATCACCTTGTGAACTTTGACCGCTTTGGCGGTATCGTATAGTCTGACGACTGAGCGAAGGGGCAGCTATTAAGACCTGACATCCGAGGGATGATACAGATGCGCACTTAGACTAGATCCCTTGGCAATGCCAGTAGAAGGGACTATGTTGTGAGACATGCAAGGAAAAGGTTATGGGGAAAGATGAGCGAGGCACGGGCACGGGTCGCCATTCGCAACCTCACGACAACCGCGAGAAAAGTGCGAGAAAAGGAAGTCGGCACTCTTCACCCCCCTTTTCGCTGAGATTAGGGCGAGGTGACAGCAGCGGTCTCGAACGAACCGTTCGTTGACAGATTTCTGCCATCAAAGGCGCCACAGGCTACGTCTACGCACGGTCATGGTGTGTCCAAGGCTACCAAGAACCTCCTCCCTGCGTTCATTTGCACACACCCGGGGATCAGTGCCATCCTCTGCCTATCTTGCCCCCCTTGAATGCTTGGATGTATCAACCTCTCTTACACCGGACAACCTCCCGCCATGTCAGCGAAAGCGTCTCGATGCCGCTTTGAGAGTCGATCAGGCGGGTGAAGTTGCTGCCAATTCCATCTATGAGGGTCAACTCGCCGTTTTCCGACACCGAAATGATCCCGCGACAGTGGCACTGATAAAGGCAAGCACACCTTACTTTCATTACTGCGTCGTATCAACACCTCGCGATCATTATAGGACATGTGGGCCCAGGAGAGAAAGCACCTCGCTGTCATGAACAAGCTCCAAGTTCAGCACCAAGTACGACCAACGGCTTTATGGCAAGTCGCAAAGACGGCTGGGTTTGGATTAGGTGTTATTACAGCACTCGGTGGAAAAGAAGCGGCAATGGCATGCACAGAGGCGGTTGAAACTGTAATCGGTGAACATTATGACGAGTACGTGCCCTCGCAGGTGTTCATTAGCCGATACCTTTCTTACATGCATCCAGTCAACTGAGGGACCTAGAAGGGTCTACCCATCCTAGTATTGTCCTTCTCAGGGATGTAATCCGGGAGTTCAGGGATGACGAGCTCGAACACCTCGATACGGCCGTCGAGCACAACTCTCAGAAAGCACCGGCACATGCATTTCTCAGCTCAGTGATAGGGTTGGGGTGCAAGGTTGCTATTGAACTCTGTAAACGAATATGATCTAACCCTCTTCTGCCGAGTTGACTGCTTGCGAAGGGTGAGAGAGTAGAGATTCTCCTTTTCGCTTTCCACCCCACTTCCATTTCAGCTGTAAGGGTATTGGCCTCCTAGCGTGACACTAGCTAATAAGAAACGTACATCTTGCTGGGAGGCCAGAATCAGCACCGCGCCGGGGACGAGAACCAGCCCAGTTAACGATATCCACGAGGCTCTAGAAGTGAATCGGAAATGTTTGTACACGTCCTCACGCTGAAAGAGGATGGTGATAATTTGATCAACTTGATTTGATGCTATGAACGCACCATGCGATTCCATCTGTCCACAGCAGGGTCATTCTGCAAGACAGGAATGAGACATGGAACAATATTGAGCGCAAAACACGCACGTTGACATAACCGTGACCAGCCATTGTTGAATGAGAAGAGCAAGTGGAGTTGTTGATCTTTGTTTGTACTCAGACCTACCCTTTGTGTGACTTTCATCATCATCATTCTTGCAATTCGCACTCATCTTCATGGCTTACAATCGCGAATGGGATATAGGCAAGGAGGCCTGGAATGAAGGTGGTTCATGGTCCGGAAAGGGTCGAGATGACGACTACGGAGAGGGAAAGAAGAGGAAATTCAATGGCGGCGTTGTGGGGCTCTCTTCCCTCCTTTTGCTAACATCTCACTGGTTTCTGCGTTGCGTTTCTTTACAGCCATGGGATGACGGAGGACAAGACTCTCACAACAGCTATCAAGATTATGGCGTGGGCGGAGGCGGATTTCACGGCCACAAGAAGCGCCTCGTCGCTAGCGACCCCAGCCCTCACGTCATCTTTCTCGGTCTCGACACTGGCTTCACGGAATCAGACGTACGTGGGATGGTTCACTGTCACTCGTACAAAGCTGACCATTCGTCCCAAAAGCTTTATTCGTTCCTGACTGGCCAAGGTTGCTCGATCGAAACGGTCACAATTATCCGAGAGAGATCAACAGGCACTTGCCCGTCACTTGCATCTTTCCTGGACAGTTTCATTGACGATTCCCCTTTCCCCTTCACCTTTGTGGCTTTTTCCCATCCTCTTCACAGGCCAATCCAAGGGCTTCGGTTTCGCCCAATTCTCCTCAGTCGAGACCGCACGAGCGTTCGTGGACCCACAGTTTCCCTTCATTCAAGTCCCTCCTCCAGCCTCGCATGGCGCATCCGCTACCAACGCGTTCTACAAGGCTCTCAAAACTGGTGGCCAACACAGTGGTCGCCGCGTCAAAATTGATTATTCTCAAAGCGCAAACCCTAATACTGGCGGTCGTTCCGGTCGCCTGGCTAATGCAAATGATGGTACACGTGACATTGGCAACTCCCCAGCCGGCATTCTGCTTTTCCGTGGACTGGACCCTTTGTCGGGTCCTCAAGCAATCGAACTGGCAATGAGGACATCTTCTGGCCCTCACAAAGAGGGCGCGAAGGGTATGAAGAGAATCATCTTGATCAAAGACAAGACCACGCTAGCTAGTTGGGGATTTGCTTTCGTTGAGTTCGTCGACATCCAGGTATGGTCACTTTCCTTTTTTATTACTCCACACTTCTTGAGACTTCAACGCTCTCCTTCCTTACAGGCAGCATCTGCGGTTTTAGCCGCAACCATGTCTCCTCAAATCCACCCCAACGGTTTTCGTATCTCTGACCGGCCGGTCGCTACTTCGTTTGCTCATCCGTACTCTTTTCAACCCATCTCTGACCCAATTATGAGGGACGAAGCTTGCCTACCTTCGTCCATGACCCTCGGCGGAGTCGAGGATCAATGGGTTCGATACTGGGACGAAGGTGCCACCATCGCGAAGCTGGAGTACGAAGTTGAAGCGCCAATGCAACAGTCCCCTCCTACCAAGGAGAAAGAGAAGAAGAAGAAGAAAGGTCCTATTTCGTTTTATACCATGTTGATTACTTCTGACTTCCAGGCTTCAGTCATGGACGTTGCATCCGCGGCCCCTGCTGAGGCCTCTGCCCTACCCGTTTCTGACAAGCCTGTCACCCTAAGCTTTAAGGGTGGTAGTAAGCCAACGAATTTGACGAGTCTGTTGATTCAACACCATTCGATTCCGCGTCTAAAGGCCGCGTTGCAGGTACACCTGCTTCCAGTGCTGCTGCAGCTGTTTCGACACTCGGATTCTCTATGACGGAGGAAGGGGATCCTGATTTGGTTGAAGGAGACAGGACCGCCTCTAATGAAGATCCCAAGGGTTTGTCTCATCCGAGATATGAAGAGCCTTCTTTCTGGATGTGTGTATTAATGGTGGTGCGCAGTTGCCGCGGCCAAGAAAGTGGCTCCCCTAATTGCCAGCAAAAAGGTGAGTCCATATTCACACCCTCTCTGACACGCTGCCTGACTTGTACACCAGACGGCGAATAATATAAGCAAGTGGAACCAAGTGCAAGAGGTGTTAAGTACGGGCCATCCTACTTCAAGCACCCCCGAAGTGAGTAATTGCCCATCGTTGCTGCGATAACTGTTCGGAAATTTTCCACGTCAGGTTATTGCACCAATAAAGGTTGCAACGCCGGAGGCAAAACCAACGCCCTCTCCCGCTACGCTTCCCGAGGAAGTAGAATTCGAGTTTTCTGACCTAGTTAAGCTGGCCTGTCTGTTATGCGCCCGCCAGTTTAAGTCGCTTGATCAACTCAAGAAGCATAATAAAGAGTCGGATCTACACAAGGTTTGGAGTCCTCGTCTCTTATATATAGCTGATGCTAACTCTATGCAGCGTAACTTTAAAGACGCAAACTTACGGGAGGTGGCGAGAGGGAAGGCTAAAGCTGCTCGAGCCTCTGCTGAGGCCGACAGCGCCCAAGCTTCCGCACCGAAATATCGCGATCGTGCCTCGGAACGACGTATCATGCACAATCAACCAGACGTCCCACTACCCGACGGTGTAGAGGATAAGCGCAAACAACGACGTACCGCGGAGGGTCCGACCCGGCCCCCAACACCTCCACCGCCCTCGGTGAATCCCGGGCAAGATGAGAGTAATGTTGGGAATAAGCTTTTGAGGATGATGGGCTGGAAGGAAGGGACTGGTTTAGGTGTTGAAGGTGATGGCCGAGTTGACCCAATGTGAGTAACAACGTTGGTTACACGTTGTCATGATCCTCAGACTGTATATTTGCAGTCAAACAGCGATATACGCCACTGGCGTTGGCCTTGGCGCAAGCAAGGGGAAGGAGGTGGGGAAGTACCAAGAAGGATATACTGGTTATGTTAATATGGTGAAGGACTCTGTGAGTCGGCTTTGTATCAGCTGTACGTGACCCCTCGATTGCTGATGCATTGCACTTCAGGCACGGGAGCGATATGAGAGTTGAGTCATTATGGTCGAAGAGAGACATTTGGGCTGCACTTTTGTCATTTGCACGTCGTTAATATAACTTACTAGTTCACTCGCTAAGGTAACAGCGATAACCAAAACTGGTTTATGTTATCGGATCATGCAGGAAGTAGCCGGAGCGATTTGCCGGAATGAGTAGGGAAGGCCTGTGTGTTCCAGGGGGAGCCGTCGCTCTGCCTCAAGTTCTTCGGATGTCCTCCGGCAGCGCTTCGAAAACGGACCTGTCGACTTGTGAGAATGACGGTAGATCTACTCTTCTCGCTGGTGCTTCTGGCTCCGGCGTGGCGGTCTGGTCAAGTTCACTCGAAGACGCTCCGAACTGTCCTGGGTGCTTCTCATTCTCAGAGGAGTTCGGCTCACGTCGGAACGTGTAAACGTGTAAGCTTCTGGGACCTGGATCAATATCCCCTTCAGGTCCTGCTGAAGCAGAATTTCCCTGGCAAGCTCCTGTCGCGTGTCCATCGGAGCAAGTGCAATTTTGTTCATTCGTCATGCGCTGTACATGTCCCGTTGAACTATGCCCGAGGCAGAAACATGTGGGCGATGTAGACGGAGACGGTTTGCGCAGCTAGCACCACCTTCGGGAGCCTCGACTGGTGCGGAAGGATCTCGCTTCATGATCTTGAGAGTAAGAGAGCGATCTAGAAGAATCCTCCAACTCGGAAGGCCGGGATTCCAGGATCCTGGCTTAATGTGATCACGCAACTCCCGAGTTCAAGTTTTCACGATCAGGCCCTGTAAAGGTTCTCAATGTCAATCAAACCACAGCCATTTCAAATCGCGCGAAGGATAGCAGACTGGCGAGTTTCCCCCGTTATATTAGCAAAAGAGCAGGAAACCTTGGAGGGGATATAACCGCTATCAAAGCTCGTGATCAACGGAAAGAGGGGGAACTTGATGTTTATAGGTAGGCGTAAAGTGATGCCTTTACATACCTGTTGAGACACAGCGCAGCGTAGTTGCGTCTTACATCGAGTCGTGAAACTGCCCGGGCGGACCCTATGGCCCGGGCGATAACTGCCCTTCCAGTCGGCGTACAACTTCTTCTGACATCTGATGAATAAATATCTCTACCGGTCATCGTTCTCGAATCGTATGCCGTACTTGGTCTAGCTCCTGTTGATAGCGACAGGAATCCGATGCTTAACGTTGATATCGCAAAAGCAGACTTGTGGTGTGGAGACGGTCACTTTCCAAAAATTTCCCATTCATGCCGCCGCCTGAATAGGAGCAAGTTTCAGAAAATACATTCAGGCGCGCTGTATCCATAAGTGAACTTGACAGGGTAGGAGTGTGAGTGTGTTATCCAATGGGAAGGCATAGACCAATATGATGAGGGAACGCTCTGGATGCAAGTGCCGAACCGTGATTCCATTCAGAGTGGCCGTCCCACACAAGTTAGACAGGCAGAGAATTATCGGACGATGACAAGGCGGAACCCCGATACTGACTCGGGAGCTAGAACGGTAGGGACATAATACGCACAAAGGATATGAAGGGATCGGTGGTTGGGTAAGAGTCATTCGCGTTTCATCAGCTCTTTACGCCACTCAAACAGGGAAAAAAAGTACTAGTAAGCAGACCTTTCGAATGGAAGTCCGAGGGGTACGGGAGAGTCGAGTGGGAGAGCGCAGGGCTCCCCGCTGCTTATGGAACAAACGATGGCATAATTGGGGGGGGAGGGGGGAAGAAGAGGTAGCCAGGGCACGAGGATCTATGCGTAGCAAATCTTATCGTGCTAAAGGCGGGCGAAGGGTCGAAGAGGCGCGGTGGCGGAGGTTCGCGAGAAACGTGAGGAGAGGGAACCGAACAAAGGATTCACCGGCATGACGAGACATGTCGTGTCATAGGTGATATCGGTTATTGCACTTGGGGCGAAACTTGGAGGCCGGTCTATTTACGACGGGAGGGGTGCAAAAGAAGAGGACGTTTAGGACGTCGCGTCTACTTCGCGGCGATGAACAAGCCCATATAGGAAGTCGATCAGACGCTGTCCGCGCAAAGCCTCAATTTTGCCCAAAATTTGATGGGAAAATCTCTTGCTATGTGTGGCAAGGAGGTGAGCCTTGATTTGGTAAGCGCGAGTCCACTTGGCAGTGCAAAACGGACATTGGCGCGGCGGAAGGTGAATATCGTTCACGTGACGCTCGAGCTCCTGGGACCGTCCAAAGTCTTTGTTGCAATAACTGCAGACCGGTCGCGCTTTACGGTCTACCCCATCCCTGTTGTGGTCCTCGATGAGCGAATGGCCTCGAATGCCGTAGAGTCCGGTATCCTTTTTTTTTTCTTTCACACAAATGAATAAATAAAAAATAAACAGCCCTTACCTCGTAGGAGAGAACACCGAATGGAAGCCCGATCTGGGGAGAGGAAAACCACAGTTTGGTTTCGGGCTGTATTCTGGTCTGGTGGGGATGCCAAGGTCGGAAAGCTTGATTTCCATGAATTCATGATTTCCTCACCCAGTCGTACCCAGCGGTTGCTTCAAGGGTTGAGCCTCTTGCCAAGGCATCGAGCGGCTCTAGATCGTTACGTAGAATAGAGCCTAGGTCCCATCCGTACGCAGGAGGGTTTACCAAGGCGTCCGTCAAGACTGGGAGGGAAGATGACATGTCCAGATGACGGGGGGAGAGGGGACCATTGCGGCCGTGGGTTGTAGCGCGAGACTTTTAAGGCCGTTCGGGTCCAGAGGAACACGAGTGGGCGCAGTATCTCCTTCCGCCTTGCTAAGCAAAAGGATTTAGGGCCAGGAAGCCGATATCCCGTGGTCGGACGTACCACGGGCGCTCGACTGGTTAGAGATTCCCCGCAGCGCAAACTTGTGAAACACGCGATTTCAAAATAAGCCTTGGCGTTGGCCCCATGAAGGTCATGCCTGACTTGATGTTCTGTGCTGTAGGGTAAATTAGGACTCGGTGTCAGTACATAGACACGTGTAGATACCGCACAGTGCCAATGAAGGTTGGCCGCGAGCTTTTTTTCGTCGCGGCGACTCCACATGCACTATTCCTCCAAAGCGCTCATCATTCAAGGGACGCCCTTCGCCTGTGCCTTCTTCTCTCACTGGTACATCGCCTTTTTCAGATCCCCTCGCTCGCTTCGTTTGTCCTTGTATCAGCTACTTTTCGGGCTGCGCGCTGCACTGTTGGAGGTTCATAGATAGCCATCTCGGATTGGGGGAGCAGCTATTGCTAGGACACAGCGTCTGTGATATTGGGGCCGTTGTTGCTGAGGCTGTGGCATCTGATGGCGGGAATCAGCATACCATTCAATTCCGTCTAGTAGTTACCCTTTCCGGCTACAGCACTGGAAGGCAATAACTGGAATGACAAAGCTGATATTAGTGCCCGTGCCTTGGCACCCCTTTTCCTGGACCGATAGTATCGTTCGGATGGCAAAGGAAGATCGACGAAGTCGTACGGAAGGGATGCGTCGTACGGAAGGGATGTATCAACCCCGAATGAGGAATCTGGATAAGACGGGCCGGTACATCAGAAGCTTAGCACTCACACCGAAAAAAGAGTTCAAACCCTCGTCTTGTTATGTCCCCAAAAAGTCTACGACCATGGGATCTTGCCAACAGAACTGCGCATCAGATACAGGATAAGCAGACACGGAGCACCGGAAGCACGGCCCACATCTAAATGGCACATGGATGTGCACGGGTGGGTCCATGAACTGAACACTAAATGAGACATTTAGTGTCAGTGCAGAACGCGTTTCCTATCGGCGCGTAAATCAACCGGCACAGTCCCTAAATTCGAATGGTTCAGAGATTTCCTTTTCCAGGACTACGATCGAACGGTCGAACAGCTCCTGAGGAACGCAGAACGTACACACCGATTCCTGTGCAAAAATCAACATGAGAGAGTCCCAACACGGGATTGCCGCACATAAAGTAGTAACCGTGTGAATAGCACATCTACATGGGTTGCACGAGCCATCGTAAGCAAACTAGTGAGCGGGTGTGGGGTGACAAAAAGCGAAAAACAGCGGTGAAAACGTGCCTTTGGCGCCTTGTGCGTTCTCTTGATGTGCTTGTCGATGTTCCTTGCTTTGCTGATGCTGAACGCCGGGTGACTTGGCTCGAAGCGGCGCGGCGCATGCCACTTGCTGCTTGTAGAAATTCAGGCACACCGCATGGGGGTCTCCACGCCCATCGCCTCATGGATGTCACGCAGACAAGCTCATACAGTCATTTCGTGGCTTTTGCTGACGCGGGTGACTTGGCTCGAAGCGGCTTGCTGCTTGTGGAAATCCAGGCACACTGGCACCGCATGGGGTGGATTTTCTCCATGCAGCCGTCGCCGTATGGATGTCACGCAGGCAGACGAGCTCATACGTTGACGTGAGTGACTTGGCTCGAAGCGGCACGGCGCATGCCACTTGCTGCTTGTGGAAATACAGGCACAACACATGGGGTGGGATTTTTCCACGCAGTCATCGCCTTAAGGATTTCACGCCGTACAGAAAAAACAGACAGCTCAATTACGCCGTGTTCGTCGGCAATACGAACCGAAAAAAAGACGTTTGGAAAAATACACTACAGGTATATGCACGAAGTTGGTCGCTGCAGAAGGAAAGCTCGCCATGGAACCCACGCTGCATCGACAGGTTTTGACCGGGCGCGATGGCGTCAACGCCAGGGAATTTAATTGTCATTATGGCAGGGGGTCGAAAGTAGAGGGGACGAGGCAAGCATTGGTAAAGTCAGCCTCGATGGCAGTGATGTAGGGAGTTTACGAAGAAGTTCATGACGGTATGCTATGCAAGGACATGACGTTTCGCAAAGCGCTTACAAGTCCAACTTGGTTACCACGTGAGAGACCGATTCAAACCCACCAAATATGTATGATATATAAGATAGTAGGTACTAGGTACTACAAGTGCAAAGGTGTCTATGAGATACATGTAGTAGAAATCAATACTCTCTTCCAGTGTCCGAGCCGTCATCATAAGCACCCAGAGCAGCCGAGAACAATCCTCGTTGTATCCTTGAGCTCTCAAGAGGGCTACCGAGATGGCCCTCTGCAGCCTCGAGCTCCGCGGCAACCACCGCAGCCATGTTATCCGTCCGTAATCGACGCCGCCTGGGTGCCGATGGTGTCGTTGGCGACATTGGCACGAGGGTTTCTGATAGGAACCCATTCGTCTTGAGCTGTTCTAGCATGCCTCGTGCAATGTCCGCTGTGGAACCGCCCAACGCCGAAACGGGGGGCGTGTCCTTGTCTGGAAGCGGCAAGGTCGGTTCTCTTGTGCTGATAGCACTGGGTCGCGCACGACGGGCGCGCCTTCCGACATTGTCACCGTTTCTGAGCTTCTCTAACAGGGTGTCGAGAGCAGCTGTCTCCTCGGCTCCTTGTGCCATGGCGTCTTCTGCCGCTTTCTTCCGACTTGCCTTCGCTTCTTCGGCGGCTTGCCTTCGCCTCTCCAGCGCGACCTTCTCTTCCGCAGCCGTTCTGTTCTCTATCTGGCATTTCTACACTCCCAACATGGTAAGACATTAGAACGACTCGATTCACAAAGTTACGTACGCGATAAGATATGATAAAGGTCTTGAAGATGCCAAAAAATTCTGTTGATGACATATTCTTGTCGTCCTCCCCAAAGTATCCGATCACCTCTGTGAACAACGTATCCGCCGCATTCACATCGTCGTTGAGATCTTCCATTTGCCGGGTCGCTTTTCCCAAGAAGCCCCACATCTGCTTGGAATATCGGTCGTTCTGCTCGATCTCGGAGAAATGTTCGTTGAGTTCTTGCCGAATTGCCCTAAGGCCATCTCGAAGTTCTGTCAGACCCTTCCTGACATCCTGGAGATTGACTATACGAAATTGACTGATCGATACCGTGAAAGGTCGGAAAAGAACATGCCTCGATAAGCTTCCGCGGGTTTGCCGAGCTCCTCAAGGAATTCCTCCATCGCAGGAAAGTGCTTTGCCACTGTACGTTCAAGAAAATGTAAGAGTGTGGTATTATTTACCGACTTAGTATCAACAAGCTAGAAAATAAGGCCATGAGACACGACTGGCTCGTGGAAACGACGAAGCCGATTACCTTGTTGATACTGCTAACCCTGAAACCGAAAGCGCCGCCTTTAATACCAGTTCCATTCATATAATTCCCGATAAGTAGGATGAGCTGTTCGTGTAGCAATGATGGTTAGCGAAGTGGGGGGTGACCGTGTATGTGAAGAGTACATACATTTAACAAATCTTTGAAGTGGGGAGCACTCATGAGACTTTTCCCAGCTTCTGATAATTTACGGGCACTCTACGATTGAAAAAGGGTTGAGGATGTAGAAATCACAGGCAGGAAGTGGCTCACCTCGTCAAGTAATGTCCATTGTTCCTCGAACGATAATCGGTAAAGCATGCCGTCAATACGTGGACCAAGTCGCTCTATTTGAATCAGCTTAACCATGAGGCGATCTGCAGGGTGTAAGCCAGCCAACTCCTCTGGTTCTGAGTTCCGATAAACGTTCAGCTTGCCAACCTATGACATGAATGGCCTCAATATTAAGGTTGAGAGGTGAATGTTCTTGGGTCTGGACTCACCTGTTCTGGGGTAGGAACTACCCGCTTGAGTTCACTCAGGAAGACTTGAGTGCACACTACAGGGTCAAATTCCTTGATACCTTGGGCGATTTCCTCAGGCGCGAGCTTCTTTACGCGCTGGATCAGAATTTCTTCGGCCCTGAATCAGATACTCCATGACACTCATAACGGAAGGAGGGTACTGACCGACTCGCTTCTTTGTTTGTGAATCAAGAACACTCTTCAATTCGGCCTGCCTCTGTCGGGCTAACAATAAAAGCGTGATCAAACATACTGTAAGCGCGCTGGCGCCGTTAATGGAAAGAACCACACCTAAAAGATTAATGACGAGTTGTTTGGCCTTGAAGCCCTCCTCCATTTCCAGCCAGATTCCGTCATGGGATAACTTCGCTATCATCTCCCTTTCTTTGGAAGGCTCTTCCTCCTGCCACAAAGTCTTCGACACTTGTTGCTGAGGAAGTTTGTCCCACTGCAATTGTTTCATCTTCGTATTTGGCGTAATGGGCATGTCTTTCCGTGCTGAGAGAATCACATTCAAACTCGCGCCGAGAAGGATAGAGGCGCGTGTAGAGTTAGGATTAGAACTTGAATAGGAGTCACGGTTCTTAGAAAGTGGTGGCGGTGGCGGCGGTGGCGGCGGGGCACCGGACGCAGCTGTGGGTACCAAGCCTAATTTCCCCATGGGTGGAGGCGGTGGTGGTGGCGGCGGCGGGGGGGGTAATGATACAGAAATGCCAGGAAAAGCTGGCGGTGGTGG
Source organism: Russula earlei (assembly GCA_025769875.1). NCBI lineage: Eukaryota > Fungi > Basidiomycota > Agaricomycetes > Russulales > Russulaceae > Russula > Russula earlei. Next base: position 106,693 of record JAGFNK010000078.1, on the reverse strand, counting down.
TGGTGGTGGTGGCGGCGGCGGCGGCGGCGGGGGGGAGGCACTGCCATATTTTCGATAGCTTCGGGTAGAGCAGTCTGGTCTTGGGGTACCCGCACATTATCCGGCGACGTTTGGCCTCGCTTAGCTGCAAAATGTTTACTGAGCTGTTCCGTAAGGGAATTAACGCCGGGCGGGCGAGAACCGTCCAAAGAAGATGTAGTAGATTCCGCCGCAAGAGTCGTTCCACTAAGTGTCGAATGGTCGTGATCGCTTTCCTGATCCTGGTCATCATGGACCGCGGGTAGTCCAAGGTCACCAGTACGTAGATTGTATTTTTTGGGCTGTTTAGAGGGTGAGCCATCATCAACGAGACGGCGATCCTTGGGACGCGGGGATCTGTTGATGCTTCTCGGACTGGCAGCATTATCATCCCTCGGGGGGTACTAATTGAAGTCAGTATTGCAAGATGCGAACTCTCAAAACAACTTACAATGAGGACTCCAGCAGCCAGCTGTTGTTGGATCTGCTCTTTAACATCTGCTTCATCGGCATCCATGAATTGCGAAGTTCGTCCATTCGGCCCCTCAGATGAGCGCGTTCCTTTTGGTAACTGGTCCCTCTTGGAGGGGGGGTGACGCTTAACTTTTGACCTTCCAGGAGTAGCATCGGGGTCATCGGATTCGCCCTCGTCATCACGACCTTCTCCGCGGGTTTTCCGACGCGTAGAATTTCTATCGCGACCCTCCAGAATGTCGATAGTCTTGGTCCTTTGCATGTGCTTCTCCAATGTTGCAATGAGGGTCTTGCGGTCCATGGCGCCTCTGTTATTCAGGATCTTGCTCACACCGTCCACACCAAGTTCCTTTAACATCCGGAACAATTCCATGATCTGTGCTTCGAGCTGCGTAGTCTGTTCTTCGTAGGCCGACTTTTGTGTCTCTAGCTGCGTTTGCAATCGAGCAGTAGTCTCGCGAGAGATCTGAAGCTTCTCCTCCAGGCTGGCAATTTTACCTTTGAGAACACCGACAAGGCCGTCTCCGCCATTCACCATTTCACCCTCGAGTGCTTCCTTCTCGAGTTGAATGCGACGAAGGTCGGCACGCATTTTAGCAGCCTCAGTCTCCAAAACGCGGAACTGCTCCGCGTCGTTGAACTGGGAGATGATGCTCTCTACCGATCTCCCAAGTCGCTGTTCGGCGCCTGCAAGCTTATGATCCATGACAACATCGGTGACCAGAGAGTCCAGTAGTTGATAGTACTGCACCAGTCCAGGACCATCCTCCCGCACGAGTAGGAGGTGCTGTAGAATGGAGAGGAAATAGTCATGGGCCTTCGTGTTTTGGGTCCGTGATTTGAGTGTGGCATAGACATCCTCAATGCTTGTCATGTCCTTGAGGATTTCCTGGTCTAGACGTTCGCGTAAGTCCTTCTCATCATTTTCGATCGTTTCTTGCAGCTTGTCCAGCTGCGTGTTGAGTGGGTCATAGTTGAAGCTGCGACATAGCTCTACTACTTGACGCAACCCAGCAGTGGCCATCTGGCTGTGATGATGGATGCGAAGGTCCAGGTCTTCCGAGTTGTCGAGAATGCCGTTTAAAAGGAGGAGATTGCTTAGCTACAATTCAAGTTTATAAGGGGGAAGAATGCGCTCTTGAACCCGGAAGACACGTACTGCATATTCGTTGATATTACTTTCGGTGGCAGCATTCTTTCGAACTTCCTCGCTTGCGCCGACCATGCTACCCATTTTGCCCCGCCCAGATATTGAACTCTCGAAGCTCGTGAACCAGTACGTATAAGGAGAGCTACCAACGTTGTTTGTAATGCTGACAGTTTCCAGAGCCCCAGTGACGAGATTCAGTGCCTCGGGGCCACGATAGACTAAGAAGGTCAAGACCTCGACCACAAGTTTTCTGGCAGCTATGCGAGGTGAATTCAAAGAAGACGCGATTTGCGTTATGAGGAGGTTGTGAGTAAGAGCATCCTGTGTAGCGGGCTAGAACCAAGAAAGTGAACCAATGTTCAGCGACATAAATCTGAAACGTACCCCAGAATTGAGTATCTGCTTTATGCAACGAATGGTCTCGTATTCTAGCTGATGATCGGCTTCCGTTCTTGAAGACCGTTAAGCATGGAAGACAACGACTAACAATCTGGACAAACCTCTGCCTGCCCTTGCGGCTAATGAACGAGAGGAACTGCGTAAGAACACGTGTTCCTTGCATCGCAATGAATTGTTGTAACCATCTATCATCAATGAATTAGTTTGGCCAAGGAGAGGGAAGAAGTGTGAGACGCACCCCAACTCCTGGCCCCTCAACGAGACGAGGAGACCGGAAGCATCCTTCGGGGTTATGGACCTATCCATGAACTTCATCAAATACCACTCAGGGGACTTTTCCTCGATCATCCCCGTGCGGCTTTGCTCTGGGACTTTCTTGGCTTGCTCTTCCCTCGCCCTTTCGTCTTTCCATCGCAGACGCTCGTCACTTTCTACCATGTGCCATTTTTGTTCGATTGTGAGAGGCGGCAAGCTGACCAAATCGCGGGTTCTTACGACATGTTCGAACAAAGCCTCTATCTCTGCATCGTCTGGTCTGGGAAAGTTGAAATCCTCCATGGTTCCATGTCTGTGGAAATGTGAAAAATGGCGGTGGCTGTGAGAGGGATGCGAATCGGATTGGAAAGTATGTCGGGAAGAGCGATCGTCTAAACGAGCCGTCGAAGAGGACGGGGGACGCGCGGATGCAAAAATGGCGGAGGGAGGAGGGGATGACGGAATGGGAGGAAGGGCACGAGAAGTGTCCTGAGTGCCAGGGCTTCGCCGTCCCAGGGTGCTTCCGCTCTGACGAAGCTTGCGGGCAGAAGAGGATGAATGTGTGTTGGAAAGAGAGCCGGCGGATTCGCTGTGCAGGGTAGACGAGTCATCCGTCACAAACGAGGCATGCGGAGAGCTCGAGCGCGGGGTGGACGCGCTAGTTGGAGCGTATGCACGCTCGCGTTCCTCTCGGGAGCGCTGCAGGGCATGAAGGTTGAGTTCGGTACCATTGGCGGTAAGCGTGGGATTCGTAATTGGTGCAGAGATATGAGAGGCTGCACTTTGACGGCTGACGGGGATTGGGGGACCTGGGAGGACACTCTCATATGGAACAGAACGTAGGTCCTGACCGGAGATGGAGGGCTGCCGGGGGCGGGCCTTCTTCCTACCAAATAAAGAGTCCATGGAATGGTAGTATTCGTCGGTCTGTCACAATGGCGGTGAGTGCGGCAGCCAATGCTGTGATAAAGGGGTTGAGAAACCCCAGGATGGGATGAATGCAAGCTTGTGTTGTGCGATTGATCCAAAGCAGTTGCTGAACAGCCGCGCGGGTGGCCGGGCCGCCAGCCCCCGTGACATGATAATGATCGTCTCGTCGTTGTGGCCACAGCATGCCTTCCACATTCGACGACATCGACCTCTCCGTCGACCCTCGTCATGTACAATCCCTAAAATCCTATCACAATTCACTCACCCCCGTCTTCCGTCTTCCTCACATCCTCCTCACCGACATTTTCATCCTCATACATCAATTTGAACTTACCAACCGCTGGTCTTCGTTGTGCTCACCAACTTGCCTTCAGATCAGCCATGTATGTAGGGCCTGGCGCAATTCGGCTCTTCAGTGCCCCCTCCTGTGGACAAACATCCTCTTTCGCCCGCCTGAGTGGACCGCCATCATGCTCGAACGATCACGGACCGCACCACTGACCATTCGAATCTCAATAGGATATCAGGACCTCGCCGATAATGCCTTCCTAAGTTCTGTGCGACTTGCCCTTTCTCATATTCGCCACATCCGACATCTTTCTATCTTCCTTTCCAATCGATTCCGTGACCTCGGTGACCTACTTTCCCCTTTTCTAACCGGATCCCCAGATATCTTGGAAGAGTTAATTCTGGCCAGCCCCTCAGTATTCCCTGATTATGTCTACCCTTCTATGGAGAATGCTCCATATCTTCGTGTCTTGGAGCTGTCTTCCTGTCATCTCAATTGGAAGCTGTTCTCCTCAATCGGAAATCTAACCACTCTGGTTCTCAAGGACATCCCCATGGCTTCGAGGCCATCCATAGAGAACATTCTTTCTCTCTTACAGATAATGAGCAAGTTGGAAATTCTTGCACTCATTCACGCTATCTCCGAGCTCCCTACTAACATCAGAACACTCCCACCCCACGACATCCCCCCAATCAAACTCGAACACTTGATTGACCTCTCCCTCACAGGATTTGTCCTTGATTGTGCGAACGTTATGCGCCATTTCGTCATTCCACGTTGTCGGCAGGTCACTTTGAGCGCGGTAACCCGTTGGCATATCCCCGAAGTTGCATTGGCTATCCCCCCATTAGCAGATATCATATCCTCTAGTTTTAGTCAACTCGACAGGCAAGAATTGCCCTACCATGCGTCGATTCGGTCGTGGTATCACTCCATGACAATTACTGCTCATCCTGTGGAAGATGCTGACGAACTCTTCCTTGATCTGTATCTAACATGGCAACCATCTCGTCAGCCGGATAACGTGGAGGTTGCCCCAAACCTTTCGAACCTTCTGTCCAGCTTACCTTTAGGCCGAATCGTCCAATTCAATGCCCTGTTATTTTGCGCTGAGCATGACACAGCGGGCGTAGAGTGGCTCAAGGTCTTCCCTCATCTGACTCGTGTCGAGACGGTCCTGCTGTCAGGCGGTTATACGTACGGATTTGTGAGTGCGTTCCACGACGCCCACGTCATAGATGTGTCATCGACCAGTGGGACCAACGAGATCGTCCTACCGAATCTGACATCTCTGACTATTGAGCACGCTCACTTTTCATTTCCACTGGGGGACAACCAGCTCTTCCCTACTTTCAAGCGTGCCCTCACACGACGCTCTAAGCTAGAGTGGGCTGTTCCGCATATAAAGCTTCTCAACTGTCACATAACACCACAGCAATTGGCGGACTTGAATACTGTAGCATTCGGGCAAGTGTTCTGTGATGGCGAACCTGACACATGGGGTGTTGGCGAGTCAGATGGAGAGTCGAACGATGAGGGTAGTTTCTTGAGCGACGACGAGGGCTAGTCTACGTTTACGCATTTTGTGACCCCCATGTTTAGGTGCTCAGCTGGTCCAATAGATCTAGTACTGATACTGTATTCATAGTAAAGCAGACTCTGCGGAATGGCCGGGACGAGCAATACATTGAGTACTTTCTTATGGTGGAAAGTAAATCATCCGCGCCGCGATTTCGAGGTCGTCGTAGGTAAATTTGCCGTGCGGTTACTTGCCTAGTCGACTATCAGCGATTTAGGGGCACACCAACTCGATGACCATTCGCGGTGGTACATCGTGATTGCATGGTCTTCCTCTTTGGCGGTACTAGTTTGGCCTCGTTCCACTTTAAACTGAGAGATGAGACATATGCAACCCTCAGGTTCGAGGAAACCCAGTAAGGGGCATGCGTGACCTAGATTAAACGCGAATTGAATGCCGGCGGAACTTACTCTCCTCGATAATATTTGAGAGGAGAAAGAATCACTAACCTACGTGTTCGTTTGTGTCCGATGAGTGCATCTCACAATCATCAATACCGCGTTCTTATCTAATCGTATGGTTTGAATGAATGCAGTGGAGAAGCTCCAAGTTGAATTCGCCACCACCTCCGACCGAATCCTCACATCCACCACAGGCAGCCCTTCCATTCCTCGAACGCTACGCTATCGCCGCGACATGGGTCTCACGGCTAACATTCTCTCCATGTGAGTGTCGCGCCCTCGATGGCTTGCTCTGGAAAAACTCGGGAGCTGTTGGCGTGTGGCTGACCATACGTTACAAAACTTTGAACCGCCGTCATCCGGACGAACCTGGCTCCCTTTTTTTCGCAGCGATCGCACTCGCAGGCACACTCTCGGGGATCTTCCTGGTCTCTCTCATCATCCTAGTCCATTTCCTCCTCCTAGGAAGACGACGACGTAGGGCCAGACTGAGGGCCAAGCCGCGGCCGCGCCGTCGCGTTTCGCGCGGTCTAGACCCGGAGTCGGACGTGGAAGCGGAGGAGGGTCACCTCGGTCCTTCGGCTTGGGAGAAAGGGGGCGACGACGGGGATGGCTCGCGGGCGTCGCTCGATCTGGAACCGAATCGGCCCATCTTTGTCGACGTCGTCGAATCGGACAGCGGGCCGCCCGCCGGGCTGCGGTTCGTTTTGACGCCGCCGACGCCGGGGAGGTAGTTCGTTCTGTGTCTGTGTCTGTGTCTGTGTCTGTGTTCTTCTTGGGGGTTTTGTTCTTGCTTGGGTTCGGACGTGAGTCGGATTGATTGGACCACGAACACGCGTGGGGCCTCGTGGTCAGATGGATGGACCGGCCGTGCATGCATGCGATCCTCGTGATGCCGTGGGCGGATACCTTGCGCGATGCACGTGCGCGCAAATGCCTTTTCATTTCGTTTCCGAGCTCCCATCATCACGGGACGTGTTCCAGCCGATATACTATATTTACACTCGTTTCATGTTCGTTCGACAGCGTGCACCCCACGACGGCTTGATTGCCCGCACGTCTCCTGATGATCGTATCAACACTGGTGAACAGTTCACGGGCTCAATTAAATGCGCTCACTTTGATGAATGAACCGGGGGGGGGGGGGGGGCACGCATAAAATTTCAAGATCCTCCATCCTCTGAGCCCGGCCAGTGTAATGTCGCCGTGACGCAGGCCCAGGAGTAAACGCGTGCCTCACTAGAGCACTGACATGTGCTGACAGGTCGTCCAACGTTCAACCCTCGATCGTATAAACAAGGTATCATACACTGTTAACACCGCGGAGGCCCCGGGTCTCCTTTACCTTTACGAAACGTTTGAAAAAAAAAGGATTTATTGCGGCCACAGGTAACGAAACGGACACATTACCCACCAAGACACAAATCAAATATCGTGGGCACGTTTGGCTGCGTGGCCTGTGTCCGGTCGGTGTTCAACCACAACCAGATACTATCCCCTACTGTTATCTCGGCAGTCCACCACCCATATCTCGGCAGTCAAACTCAACCAAAATAAAACTCAGGAACTACTTGATGCATTTCCATTTTTCTCTGCTAGAATGAGATCAAGGGAACATAATAGTGCTACAATGTTTTGAGGAGAGTTGTTTGAACAGATACAGAGAAAAAAGCAAATGCAGAGATACTGGTAGGGGACAGTATGGCCACTGTGTTGGTCACTGTGGAATGTCACTGAAATTTGGTATCCATCTTCCGTGCCTTTCCTTGTGCAAGGAGGCTAGCAGATTAATCAAATAGAGTGCTTTGTCGTCTCAGTTTCAACGGCATCAGCTTTGTATCTCCCTTGCTTGCCTTGGGAACTCCTGGTGTCCACCAAATTACGCGCGGGGTTGCATCTATTCGGCACAGCGTACAACCGCAATGATTATAATTCACTCTGGCATAAGCCCCAGTACTATTTTAGTCTTAGGATGAGCTTCATTGTTAGTGAGAGTACAACAGAGGGCGAGATGGTCCTCATCAATCTTCCTTTAGACAAGTGTAGCTTCGGTTCCGCCTAAATTTCTTTCACAAATCGCAACGTTAGACGGTGACACACGTCCTAGACAAGGACTCACACGAACTTCCAATACATGACACCGCTCGAACATACGAGAAGGGTGCGATGGCGTTCGTATAATTTACAAGGAAACATCGAAGATCATGATGCAGACGAACGCCCATTCGAAATCCTGATGGGATAAAGACCATACCTGCACCTACACAAAAAGGAGTTTTTAACGAGACCATACGGCATTCGCATTAACAGGAAAATTCACCTGTCATCCACGTACCTCCAGCAGGGAGTGATGACGAAATCGCTACGAAAGCGAGATGAGAAAAAAATTATGGCATCGTCAGCACAGCCGACCCATCTCTCGAAGCATACAGCTTCCCCCGCTACACCACTAGTCCATGACCACGCCGCGGGTTCATCAGACCCTTGCCCTTCTCATACTCCGCCCGGCGCAAAGCACGAACGTTTCTGACCACCGTGAGCCATCCACTTGTATCTTGACCTCCCAAAATCTGCCGCGCTTCTGCTCGCAACCACAGCCCCATTGACCTTCTCGCTGCCATGTTTGCGCATGGCAACGCACAATGCCTGCTCTCCGCTCCGATCTAGACCGTGCATCGCGCTCGGTCTCCCAGTGTGTACCCCCTACAACACTCCCCAGACCGGCTGGTTACCCAGATGCTCTCATCCGTTGCCAGCGATCCTCACTTCATGCAGTCGTTGCGACCGCCAATACGCCGCTCAAACAATCTTGACAGCGAGCACGCAGCTCTTTGCAGCACCCCGGGGGACACCACAATTCAAGACTGCTCGAGCGCACATCGGTGTGCGGCTGCATGCAGAGGAACACCGGCTGGGGGGACAGATTCATCAAGCTACTGGTATCACACCAGTACAGGGAGATAGGAGTGGAAGAGCGTTCGCGATGAACACGGGCCATCTCGAGGAGACGGGTCGTCGCAGACGGGTTGTACGAGGAAGGGTGGAGATGGAATCGCAGAAGTGCACCGGCAGCAGATTCAGGCCAGCCTCAAGTACAGAGGTATCGAAACTTGTTGGACCCACGGTGAGGGACTGATTAGTTGCGCGGCAGTGATGTAGTGCGCCTATCTGTGTAGGATAGGATCGCAGTTGAGGGTGGGCGAAAGTACTTGGCGGTAATCTCGAGATCAAGCATGAGCCTCCTCAAGGATCACCGCCACTCGATGCACCTAGTCCAGGGCCAGCTTAGAAGCCAAGCAAAACCCTCATATGCCACCGGGTAATGCATTGGTGCGGCCTCCATTCCGATCGCATTCTTCCCTGTATGTATCCGGCATTCCACCAGGGCAAGCAATGGCCTTTTCACCCAGAGTTCGTTCGCCACAAAGCCATGCGGATTAAGCAACGTTTTACAACGCTTTGAGGCCCCTATCCTCGACCCCTGCAATAGCCTCATGACGCGAAGCAAAGCAGAGGGGATGAGGCGGCCTACGGCGAGCAAATCCAACAGGAATGTCACCGGGTCGAGCAGAGCTCAGGTAGGGCCGAGACCCAGGCTACCTCGCATCCAGTACGGTGGTTCGGTTCCGAAGAACGATGGCGTATTTTCCGCTGCAAATGAGCGTGGAAGGATGCAAAGGCATGGCGCAAGAAATGTAGAGACTGAGCGACACCAGGATGAAATGAACCGCACGAAGGCGATTTGTATGTGACCTGGGCTGCAAGAGCCTATATCGTGAACCCTTGTGCGTAACTTGCTCGTATAGCATCCTGCCTCCGAGATTAATGCAAACGCACTTCTCGTGTCCAAGGCCAAACCCACACGACGTTTGACACGCGATTCCGCACTGCCTTCCTCGTCACCCATTGCCACACCTGCCCCAATGAATACACGTGGTGAACGGGATTCTGTGGGTGGAAGTAGGTGCGTGGTTCGAGCGCTAAGGTCCCAAGGCAGCACGTGACGGGGATCTGTACGTGAGTCGAGAAGCGAGGGGCCGTTGTGACATGGAGACACTGTCCGGAAATGGGAAAGTGGTGGTGCGCAAGTCATAGAAAGTCACGTGAGGTCGAACGACAGGCTCGTGCACGATTGTCTATATTCGGACACCAATTGAAGGCCAGTGCGATACCAACGACGCGTGGATTGTCGTTCACATCCAAAGCAGACGGAAAAAAGGCCAGATCGAACCTAAGGGGGTTGCGGAGGAGGCGAAGACTACTTAGGGTTAGATGACATCCCACAGAATGTTAGGTAGTAGGATGGATCTCTTTGGCTGCTTGTGGCGAACGGATTCGTGGAAGACCATTGATGAGTGGGGGAGTGGGAGAGCCAAGGGCGTTAAGGCCTCGGGAAGGCATGTAAGGGGAACAAGAGGACTGGTTGCGAAACATGGGTGGTGTACTCGTTGGACAAAGAAGCGCGACGCGTGAAGAAACGCGACTTTTGACCGCGGGCATTTATTAATGGTTGTTTTTGTTTGTTTTTGTCTGCCACAGGTTGCTACACGTAATCACCGCACCTGACATCGCGTTCGCCGTCCACGTTTTTTGGATGGACTGGAGGACGAGAATGTAGCTATGGCTACCAGTGGTTGATTATGTTTTACTCAGAGAAAGTGAAAGTACAAGTGAATTTTGTCGGCCTCCGGGAGCGCCGGGAATTGGAAATAGCCAGTCGCAATAAATGCGGACACGCCACCTTGTCTCAATTTGCTGCCCCTCGGCTCTCACTCTCCCACCCACTACCGCTTCCCGTCCCCGCCCTCTTTTTTTTTTTTTTATATTAAAGAAATCGGGGTGTCGCTCTCTTTGCCCCTCTCCTGTCCTTTTTTCGCAATGCGCTCCTTTTCATCCATTCTCCTTGCCCTCTCACTCCCTCTATATACCCTTGCCGGTCATGATGGCAACCTCGCCCGGCGGCATTCTGAGATGGGTCTCCGCGGTCGCAGTCATTCTCTGTATAAACGCACTGTCCCCTTGACATACTATGATATCACCGTCGGCACGTACGTCCTTCCTCTCTAACTACATCTCTTGCGCCCGACTAGTTCTGTAGTACAGCTTGTGGTGGAAATTACCCTGCAAGTGCCTGGGTATGTAACCGCTGAAATATATATTTTAATCAAAAGTTTATTCACACTTTGTCTTACTTAGGTGGTTGCGCTCAATGCCGCGGTCAGTCTCTCATGCTTCCTTTGGTCGTTATGAGATTTTGACGACCCATCCCTTCATAGGAATTCGGTTCAGGTTATCCTGGTCCAAACTGTGGGAAACAAATCACCATTTCATATGGTGGTCTCACCGCTACTGCCACTATTGTCGATAGGGTGACTACCGTCTAGCTTATTTTATTGCCTCCCCATCTCATCCTTCCTTCACAGTGCCCTGGCTGTGGTAGCGGCGGTCTCGATCTCACCGAGGGCCTCTTCGGATATCTTTCTAATGGTGACCTCGGTTTGGGTGTACTCCAAGCCGTATGGTCTTATGGTAGTGGTGGTGGCGGAGGACCCCCACCTGCGCCGCCGCCGCCGCCGCCACCACCACCGCCCCCGGCGCCCACAACTCACACGACCACCACACCTGCTCCCCAGCCTACCACTCAATACAATCCCCCTCCCCCTCCCCCTTCTCCAACTCCACAAACGACCACTACTCCAGCCCCGCCGCCGCCTCCGCCTCCTCCTTCCAGTCCCAGCGACAGTTCCAGCTCCATCTCCATCTCCATCTCCAGCGACAGTTCCAGTTCCAGCCCCAGTCCCAGTCCCAGCGTCGACCTCGGCTCCAGCACGACCGCTTCTATGACATCGACAATGCTCAGCTCGCTGTTGACCACAACCTCCACTACGTCTCAACCACTCTCGACCTCCATATCTAGCTCCACTTCGGCGGCACCTCAGCCCGACTACACTACTGGCCCAGCGAGTAGTCTTGCCCAACCAGTTGGAACCATTGACCCTAATGCGCAGGGTAACTACGGTACCCTTTTTACCCTGTACCAGGCCATTATTGGTCTCGGAGTTGCCTCATCGGTTTCTCATCCCTAGCTGAGTTTGAGTTTGCGGGCTCGGATGATCCATATACCCGACGTCACATCCCACTATTTTATTGATTACATGCTCGCCATCTACAGCGACAGCGTTTAGCCGCGCTAGGGCTGGCCCTCTTGTCGGCTGAGAGATTAGAAAACTTCACTCACTATCGTGGACTCGAAATAAGTGGACTCGAATTACAGTACATACAAATATCTGTGCCGTAATCGTACTTTGTTAACCCATTCAAAGAAGGCGTCGAAAATTAAACAAGGACTTCGGAACAGGGCAAGTGAGTTTGGTAAGACAAAGTTGCAGATGTGTATTACAAGTACAAACGTAAACGCAAAATATATCATGACAACGACCAAGACTGCATACGTACATATAAGCTTCAGGGGGGTACAAGGTTTCAGGAGCGCGTATTTATCAACAAGACTTTGAGCCCGGCCTTCTTCACCTCTTGTACGGGCACCCGCTTCCCTTTGCGCACTTCCCGCACGAGGCTCGTTCGGCTGGGGTGCATCACGCTCCGTAGAGCGGCCTGTCCCTGCTCCCGCACGGCAAGGTAGTCGCGCACGTTGATGAACGCGTGGCTCTTCAGGAGCAATTTCGCCTGCCGCATGGAGCTAGGGAGCTGCGGGATGGAGAACTTGCCGGTCGCCATGTTGGGCAGGCAGCCGAGCTCGAGGATGAGCGCTTGCAGCATCAGCAGGGCCGAGCCGTTGTTGCCCGGCGGTGGTGGATGCGCAAGATACCTGCAAGGAGGGGAAGGCGGCGGCACGGCACAACAACGAAAAAAAAAAAAAAAAAAAAATAGAAGGAAGCCAAAGTCAAAACGGAATTTGTGGTTGTTGGAACCGTATTGATGGAGAGGCGGGGAATGGTGGGCGAACGAGGGCGAACGACGACGAGTTGGCGGAATCGGAAAAAAAAAAAAACGACCCCACGTTTTGGTCATGGTCAGCGCATTGCCTGCGGGCAGCATCGAACGGAGGTGGTGAAAGCGGGGTAGACGCACGAAGTCATGAATTTATGCGCCTCGTGGTATCCGACGGTCGGAGCCGACGCTTCTTCCCCCCCGCTCGCGCTCGCTTCAGACAGCGAGTCATCGACGACACACAGACCGAATCCCAATATTGGCTGCAGGCGCTTCTGCGGCCGCTTCGCGCCGGCGGCGGGGCGCGCGACGATCGACGACGACGACGACGACGAGGTGGCCCGAGCGGCGGCAGGGGGGGCGGAACCGGCGCCCTTCTTTGTGGCGGCGCCCTTCTTCGACTTGCGCGCAGTCACCGCGGAGGAGGAACAACCATCGGTTTTTCTCCCCGCGGCTTTGGGCGAGGAGGGCAACGGCGGCGGCGATGACGATGACGACGACGATGACGACGACGACGACGGTGGTGGTGGTGGTAACGAAGATGTTGTGGCGCGAGCGGAGGAGGAAGAGGAGGCGGAGGCGGAGGCGGAGGAGGTGGAGGTGGTAGTGGTGGGGCGGGCGTTTGCCTTCCTTGCCCTCTTACGAATGCTCCTCGGCCGCGCGGGCGAATGTGTCGTCGGCTCTTGGGGCTGTGCGGGCGTAGGCGTAGGTGGGGCGGTGGCGCCACCCTCCTTGCCCGCGTCATTCTTCGCTGGCACGAACCCGGATGTGTCAGCGGCAGATGCTGATGTATCATCATCGCGACGTGACTGGGATGATGCGGTGCTGCTCAGCGAGAGCGCGGCCATGCGCTCTGCGATAACATCTGCGGCAGTTGCCGGAGGTGCTGCGACTGCGAGGTCCGCCGCAGCAGCAGCGGCGGCTGCTGCGGTTGCGGTTGCAACTGCAGTTGCACTCATACCGATACCATCGACGCTACGTGGGACGAGCACAAAGTCGGACGTTTCAGATAGGGGAGAGTTGATGGGGGACGGAGAAGAGAGTACGGCGGAAGACGATAAGGACCAGACGATCTCATCTTCATCTGAGGGCGAATCGCTTGCCCATCTCGAGCTGGAAGTGAGGGAGAGCATGTCCAGAGACGACAAGGAAGTAGTCATGGCTTGACAGGAGCGAGTACGGAGAAGCGACGGTCGTTAACAAGGGCATGAAACTATTTATTGTACGTGGCATGGGAACAGAATGGAGGGGGAACGTAACGGGTGTGCTGTAAGCGGTAAAGCCGGTAAAGGGGCACATTTAGGCGATCCTCCAATACACCAGGCTGGTGCCGTACCCTCCGATCGCAACTTGCTCAACCTCTAACGCCTCGCCTCCAGACTCGTCCTTGCGCATCTCGCACTACCTTAGCCAGGCGCTTTCCTAACATAATCCGATCTCCGTCTGCTGTTTCTAGCACTGTCGGCACTGCGATGCTCGCTCTCTTCCCGTTGCCAACTTGAAAATCGTAATTTGTACCCCATGCGAGTAAATCCCGTCCACCCCCGCCGGGTCCTGCCTGTGCGTGCGTTTCGAGCGCGAGTAGCACATGTCCATCTGGCGATACCGAGAGCGCATGCGGCGCAATGGGCTGCAGGTTGTTCGTCTTTTCCGAGACTGGCACGATACGATCACACGTCAATAGTTGGCAAGGTGTGTTTTTTGGGGTTGCGCAAGGAATCAAATAATAAAAAAACGTACATTCCAACAGCCCACTGACAGCTCTCGTGCGCACGGGTACGCTTTGAGAGTTGGTGAACAAAGCGTTGCCCAATCCACCGTACTGTCCATTGCCGCAAGACAGGACTTCGACGTTCCTGATCGACGTCCCATCGATTCGTTCGACAGTGAAGAACGCCAAGTCGCCGCCGGCATTCAAATCGATGCAATGAGTGCGCGTGCCGTTGGGTGTGCCCCTCCATAGCACCACTTCTGTAGGAACCGTAATTGTATCAAGTGTCACATTGCCACCCAGACCGATTTGCCTTCAGGAGCATTGACGTAAAAAAAGGGGGGACACTCATGTTAGGGGGGGGCACAACAAACATACCCATATTCATTTGCACCCCAGCCAAGCACCCTTCCTGTGTCGGTCCTCACGAAACTACTTCTTGCGGCAGCAGCGATCTGGACGACGTTGACGCCTCTCAGCGCAGGAACTTCGAAGAATTTGTCCGAGAACTTGAGGTTCGTATCGTCCACGTTCACGAGGTTCTCAGATACAGGAGATGCCGATGAGGGTGATTCACGTGCATATCGAGAGCTCCGGGCGTAAGGATCGACAACGGCTCTCGGGGTGAGCTCCACATGAAACCGCGTAACAGCCGAGCTCGACGTCAAAGAGGGGTCAGGGATGTCAAACTTGCGGAAGCCAAGCTGACCATGGGAATTGGCGTTCTTGGTTATAGGATGCGCAAAGGTGCGACCAAAAGTCGTTAATGCGAGCAGATGGTCTCGGCCAGCGGCGATGGAGATAATCCTTAAAAGAAAAGAGCGGCGATCAATCAAGAGGTCATGTCGAGAATGTGGCCCGACCGATGCTCACCTCTCGCCCCATGCGAGCTTTTGAGCTGGCACGATCTCAGAATATTGTATTCCTACATCATCGCTCCACAACCAGCTCGTGCCCCACCGTGACGTGCTCGAGCTCGAGCGCATTGAAGGCAGACTCTGTTGGGCTGCCTCTGCCGATATCACATACACCCTCCCTGAAGCCGAAAGCGCAAACACGCGGGACTCCGTGACTCGAACACTAACGACGTTCTACGCGTCACGACAGACACGCGAATAAAAGTCAGAAGAAAAAAAAAAAAAAAAGGGGGGGGGGGGGATCCGCGGCGAGAAAACGGGAACGCTACCTTGCCCCTCAGCGTCAACGCGGGCTTTCGGTTTCCAGACGCGGGGTGTTGGCCCAAGAACCCATCGCCCCATTGATACACGTCTCCTCGTCCGTCGACGCAGGCCGCATGCGTCGCGTGCACGGCCAAGTCACGCAGTGCCACGTCCTGGAGGAAGGACGCCACCGCCGGCGTGCGGATCTGCGCCGCATCCGACGCGTCAGGTGAGACGATCCGCGCCCTTTATATATATACACACGGTGAGCGAGTGGCGGGGAGAAACAAAGGCGGAGGAAGCGCGAATCAAGGGTGAAGTGAAATGATAAAAGTCGCACGGTACCTGTTGGAGCCCCACACGAGCAGCCTGAGCTCGTCACCGTCGTCCGCGCGTAGTTTCGTAGTAGCCGTCCCGGCATCATTCGTCCTGCTGGCGCCAGCATCGGGAACGCTGGGGAGAGGAATTTCGTTGTGAATGGGTCCTTCGATGGATTTCTGGCCAATTGTGGCGGCGGCCACGGCGGCGAGGGACGTAGCCACGGCCACGGTTCTTGTGAGAGCATATGATGACCCGCGTGGACTTGAACGGTGTGAAAACCACCGGCGACTGTTCAGTGCCGCGTTTGTCTGTCTTCTTAGCATGTTTCGCTGCGGCGATGCTGGAGACCCAGGCCCAAGAGGCGAGTCGGGACAAAGTTGCGGGCCGTGCTGGCAGTACCGGTGCTCTAACCCTCCTTGGACGGGCGACGGGCACTGAAGTTGCCTCACTTTTCACTTCTTGGGGATCATGTATTATAATACACAAAGTAAAAACAAACAGACACTCGGACTACGTATATCCTGGCGGATGGGCACCGGTGTGATCACCCAACACCTTTGGCTCCCTCCACTCGACCTGACAATGGACGAAACGTAAATGAATGACTGTATAGGGGAAAGGGGAAAACAAAACCCCTTACCTCGGCGACCGTAATATCCTCCCCACTCTCGGCGTCCCTGACAAACGTCACGCTCCCTCGCTCGCGCACGCTCGGCACATTCACAGACTGCACGAGCCTCTCGAGCCGCTCGACGTCCATCCCATACTTCTCCGCAAGCTGTCTCGTCGCCGTCTCTGCAGCGCCGTGACTTCCCGCGCCGACGATCGCGTTCTGGCGCTCCTGAAGAAGCGCGATGAGCGACGAGGTGTGCAGACGATTGCGAGGTGTGCGCGTGCTCGCCGCCTCATCCTCCGCTCTTGCACGCGATTCGAAAAGCTCCTTGACTTGATTTTGCTTTCTTTGCGGAAACCGTAGTAGAAGTAGCCCCGCCCGCGATGCATGTGATGAGGGACAAATAAAGAGGTTGTGAACCGGGCCAGTTACAACTCACCGTTCCCGCTGGTAGCAAGTGATAATAAACGCGCACCGGTTCTAAACGGCTCAGATTAGCTGACAACTGAGGATCCTTTGCATCTCTTTGAATATCTGGTATATCTTTCATTGTCAAAATAGCAAAAGACATTGGACAAGTTGCGTGCCTTTCGTTTTGGATTCGCTGGCCCGAGGCTTGCGTGCACTCTGCATAGACGGGGTATTAGGGTCGTACGCCGGCATCCTTGCGCCGGACCATGATGGTTTCTTTACAGATCTGGCAGCTGCTGCCCGAGATGCCTTTGATAAGGCAGATCCCATGGCGGGTCCGATGAGTGAAGGTGAGTAGTCCGCAAACCGGCCCGACGCAGCGTTGACAATTTCGTGTCAGAGTTCCAATCGTCTTTGATGTATGTACAAATTTACATGTTCAAAAGCCAAGAGTGAAGGTAGAGAGGAAGGAAGCGGAATAATACTGAAAGTTAACAGAACCCTCGTCCATATTTACTCAGCAACACTCAAGGAATGTGGGGAAATGCAAGCAAGTGATGATTTCAGGGTATATAAAGGAGAGCAAACATTGCAATAGCAAGCCAAACAAACCCACGCACAGCTGAGAGTGGCCGTTGTAAATAATCAGAGGAAATTGATCACACAAGCGCATTGGGGAAAGGGATAGACCGGATGGAAGGGAGTGACGTGAAGGATATCAAGGTCATGCAACATGTAGTGGCGCTTCTTGTCGTCAATGTCGATGCTGATTCAGGTATGGAATGCCCCCATGTTTGGTGTGTTTTGTTGATACATTTGATACATGTACTGCTGGTAGACCTGCGGAGGAACAGATGGTGGCCCAATGTTGCTATATGCAGGCTGTCCCATGCCGAGAATGGCCCCGGCCGAGCTGAGAACAGGGGATTGAGTCCCGTAAGGAACGGTGGGCATAGGGATCGTGGATGACGTAGCAGCCGCGGGTGAAGGACCAATGTTGCGGCGCTGGGGGATGCGAGGACTATTAGTTTCGGGTGTTCTGACAGCAAATGGGTTGAAATGATCAGTAGCGGGTGAGAATGTAGACACCGCGTTAGACGAGCGGCTACGCTGGGGAGCACTTTGACCGCCAAACGTGGGGTCTATGGAAAGCGGAGGCGGTTGAGGTGGGCCAGATTGAGGATTTTGCCCACCCATCTGTAAAGCGGCCATCATAGATGCCAGATTTTGGTCGTGCGCCGAGTATCCCGAAGACAAGCCAGGAACGCCATAGGAGGTCGAAGAGCCACTGAATTTGGTCTTGGCACCAGGAGTCGTCGAGCCATTGGGGTAGTTAGGTTGGAAAGTAGGGGTGGGGAGACCGACTTCCTCTATGAGTCGACGATATGCTTGAGTAGCAATCACCTTCAGCTCGATGAGAACGCGCTTGGTAGCTTCGATATATGCCGGTCTCTTGGCCGGATCAACAAAGGGACTGGTGAGCACTTTGTGGACGACATTGACGCCGTTGACTTGATCTCCAAGAACATCCGTTAAGACGTGATCATTCGGGGACGAGAATAGGGCCTCAACGACCTGACTCGACGCCTCGGGTTCTACCTTCTGGTTTATTATGCGTAAGACGGTCAAAGAAGCAAGCTTGTGGGTGCAAAGGTGAGAGAGATGCGGTGTAAAACGCGGCGCTAATAATCGATAGCGTGAGGTGAAACCAGACGTATCAAGCATCCACGTCAGGAGGAGTGCACCATTTGGATTCGTCGCAAGCGGGATGGAGTTGAGGACAATGGTTGTGGCGATACGGCGTTGCTGACTGATAGTGATGTTTGGGCTTTCAAGACAGGCACGCATGCTGCGGGCTCCAAAACGACCTTGGGCGATTTCCCATAGACGATCGACCATGGCGTCAAAGATGAAATCGTTGGCTGGCTGTCCGAATCTGAGGCAGCACCTGGAGGACACGTCATAAGAAAAGTAATGTTGGTCGACCATGACAGGGGCTTACTGGATAACATAGTTGCCAAATTGATCTAGTAGCAGTGGTGGCGCGTAAGGTCGCAAATGCTGAGCGATCAGGTTAATCTCCTCCGGGGTCTGCACACATTCTATGATCTTTTGCGCGGCCCAGGTGCCGTTCTTGTGAATACCAATCATCGCCAGATGAGGACAGATGCGCTCGAGCATAGCCATACGGGCAGGAAATGCGCATTTCTCAAAGAGCTTTTGGACAACCTTCGCCATATCAACGAGAGAGTTGAGGCACATGATTAGAGAAACTCACTGTGTTACCCAGCCAGTCAGAAGCAAGGTCGACAATCTCACCATCAAGGAAATCAGCGGCGACTTGTTCAATTTCTTCATCGGCTATTGTGTTAGAGTCCATCCTCTTGCGTAGCTCGCGTAACTTCGAGGCATCCCATCGTCTGTTATGCGGACGCTCTGATACCAAGGGAATGGTAGTGTAATACATTGTCGGTGGGCGGAAGTCTAAAACGTCACGTTAGCGATCAGGCCAAGGTTAGAAGGAAGAGTTTTATTACCAGCTAAAGCCAGAACGTCGGCGTCGGCGTCGGGTGCGCCACCCGATAGCTCCTTCATGATCATTTGCTGCTCCGTCACAGTGGGACTCCATCCAGCGGGCTTAGGCGTGCCATCATTCACGAATGCAGTATTATGGGTTCCCGTCCCGATCATACTCAGTAGTAGATTAGAACGATAATTCTCGACCGTGCCACCGAGGACTTGCTGATCAACCGGGATTGTAGACGCACCCTTGACGCTACGTAGCGCATGGATAGTTGCGCCGACGCTAAGGTCACCCACACCCTGAACATTGAGGCTGGGCGCCTCTTCCTGCCCTGGAACGCCATCTTGTCCATTTTTCACTGGTACTTTTGCAAATCCAATGCGAATCGCACCGACATCGCTACCAAGCACGTCACGACCATTCAAAGCTTTGCGTGCGCGGACGGCATCATCTAAACGCTCAAAATTAATAAATCCGCAGTTTTTGTGAGTGAGAACGCGAGCAGATTCGATTGGGCCATAAGGGCTAAACACGCTCAGGATTGTCGCTGGCGTCGTCGTTGACGGAATGGACCCGATCCAAAGGGCCCGCGTCGGCGTTGATTGCAGCTGAGCTTCCATTCCACTGAGGGAAGGGCTAGCCGAATTCTTCCCGGTAACAGCAGAGGAGGACCCGTTAGACGAAGATCCGCCTGGACCTTTGCCGGGGGCGGCCGGCGCGCTGTCCGCCTTTCCAAAGCCGATGCGAACGGTCTGCCCATTAGGCATACCAATGTTACCACCGAGGCGATTGAGTACATCCTCCTTGGCACGAACGGCGTCTGCTTTTTCGACGAAATTGACGAAGCCACACTCCTACGCACGTATTAGAGAACGTCTGCCATAAAGATTCGACGTTTCACCTTCTCTGGTAAAAGCCTTAGGCTCTCGATTGCCCCATACGGAGCAAAGACATGAATAAGCTGCTCGCTGGTGACCGAACTGTCCAGATTCCCGATCCAGAGGGAGCGCGTCGGAGTCTGGATCTGAGTAGAATTCTCAGTTTTGGGGGATACAGAGCGTCCGGGCTGATTCGTTGTCAGTAGGTAAGAGGGTGTCCGAGACCCAGACACCTCTGTGACAGGAAAACGGACAGAAGGCAAGGAGCCTGCGCGGAGTGTGGTCGATTTATCGGTTTTGAGAATGCCAGTTTGACTCAACTGCGCGCTGTTTGTGCCATTGAAGGAGGACGAGGAAAGTTCGTAGACGGGCTGCTCCACGGAGACTGTTGCGCGGCGCGTTATTCGCGCGGGATCGTCAAGGGTACCGACGGAAATAGCGCGTGGTCTGCTGGCGGCTAAACTTGCGCTGAAGTACTCTGTCGGCTTGAGACCTTTCGCCGCGCGAGGGAAGTAGTCATCGGGGCTTAACGAGTCGTTATATGCGTCTAGGTGACTGTACGACTGTTCGTACACCTCCTCTTCGTCCTCCGGATTCGGCGTGGCAAGGAGGGAATTGCCAGTGGAAGGCATCCGACGGTAAGGATGCGAGACAGTCGTAGCGCGCAGACGGGGAGGATTGGACATGTTCCCGGCGATGACAGCTTGTGCTTGATTGCGAAGTTCGGAAATTGTTGCGGCGGGAGGGGGACGGTGATGAGTCTCGTCTAAACCAAGGTAATCGAGTGTGTGAACGTCAAAATCATCTGTTCCAGGGTCCATGGAGGAGCGTATTTCTTCCAAAACGGGGAAGGCAGTATTATTGCTGGACGAAGCTAGCCATGATGAAGAGAAGATGCTTGAGCCAAAAGGATTTGATAGGCCGGTAGAAGGAAGCGTCGTTAATGAGCCCGAACGAAGGCGACTACTTCGTTCGGTCAATACGGAAGAAACAGGGGAAGCTACCGAAGATGAATGGCGCAGCGTGGGCCGCATAGGGGCTGGAGGTGTAGCGCCTGACTGGGGAAGGAGCTGTAACTGTTCGCTGAATGACTCTCTAGGCGTCAGAGTGCTGGGGCTAGGTGCGTTGGAGGCAGCGTATTGCTGAGCAGCCAGCGACACATTGGAAGGTAAGGTTCCGGCCCTCGCCCTTCTGTAGCCAGACGAATAGGTGTTGGTTGGCAGGCTAGCGCTGTCCGTAGGGGTAATGGTTGTAGAAGGAGAGACTTCATTAGGGGAAGAGCCACCTGATGCCAGAGCGCGAAGGGCAGGGGGCCTGTATCGGTCAATCATACCCTCGCCTTGCAACTCGCGCGCTCTAAAAACGGACTAAGGAAGGAGAGAGGGGGGAAGGTTATGGGGACGAACCTCTTGGCATAAGCTGCAGAGGGAGCGGGAGGAGGTGTTTTCCCAGAGGGATTGCGGGAGAAACCAGCTTGGTCGGCGGAAAGAGACATTATACTCTTGAGGATGGATACTGATTAGCTATTACCGAAGATTGTGTGACCGAGAGGGAGAGCCAGTGGGTACTTGTATGTATATAGAGCGGGTAAGAGGTGACTTTTGGAACACAGCTGTGGTTACTATGTGGTGCTCGTGAAGATCAGTTTGCGAGGGCGTTGAAGGCGGATTTTGTAAAACTTCCCAGGGCTCAAAAAGGAGAAGAAAAAAGAAAAGATACTGATAGTGAGGGCCGAGAAAAAGGCTACCTTGGGAAGTATAGTAGAGAGAGAAGAAAGCAAAAGAGATAGAGAAGAGATGGGCTTGGTGGTGGACCAAGACCAAGGCCGACGAGTGACGCTCGCCCTGAGTGGTCGCTCTCGATCGAAATCGGAATGAAATAATCCATTCGAAACTCTATCCAATCCCGATTCTTCCGGTCCTATCTTTCAATCTCCGCACCTGATAACCCTCTCCTCAGGGGCCTCCTCCCAGCTGAGGAGACAAAATATATGTAGTCCGGGACGGCCGAGCTTCTGACACTGATGGGGCCATCACGACATACCCACCTCACTCGCAGGCAGGCTGTGGCTGTTTGCGCCACCTTAATCAGATCTCATGTCAATCAAAGAAATACCCACCCCCAGCGTTCCCACTCGACAAAAGACCCCGACATCGCTTACTAAGGCGGTAGTTCCTTGTTCTGATTGGAGCCCATGGCTGCTGACAAGTATAACCGCTAGTTCCCGAGACGACTCCTCGCTTTGGCCCCGGTCCGCGGATCGAAAGCCTGGGCTGGGGCACCCGCTCTTGAGAAAGAAAGCAAATGAGCTTTTCGCAATTTTTTTCAAGGGCCATGCACACCTAACGTAAAGCCCATTACATCCCGTGCGCCGTACAACAGATCACCTGCGACAACTGCTTCTCTCATCAGACAAGTAAAGTTTAATCGATGGGCTGGTTGTGTGTCAGCTACTTCCCACGGTGTTCACCTTGCTGTACCCCACTGCAGATTGATATAATTTCGGCTTCCCATTGAGTACAGCGATGGTAGACACGGGGATAAAGCAATAAAAGGACTGGAAATCACCATCTCCATCTCAGCGAATGCCCGCAGTCGCTTTCTGCAAAGCTCGTTTGATCCCTAATTGTGCTTTCCGCAATTCATCTGACGTCGAGTCCTCTATCTCGAGTTTTTCAAGCGCGCGCGCAAGCTCCGCCTCGACTTGCGATTTTGCCCCACGTTTGAGTTTCATACCGATCTCGGGCGACGTGATCGTTGCCTCGACCTGATGGATGTAAGCTTCCAGGTCTGATTTTGCTTCGTGGCGTGCGGAAAAGTCTTTGTCTGCTTGCTTAAATTGTTCAGCATCCTTGATCATCTGATCGATTTCCGCCGATGAGAGACGACCAACAGAATTGGTGATGCCTGAAAACAGTGAATAAGAGACGCGCTTGCCGACTCGCACACATACTGATGGATGCCTTGCGGCCGGAGGCACGGTCTTGTGCAGAGACCTTGAGAAGACCATTCGCATCGACCTCGAAGGTGGTGACGAGTTCAGCTTGACCGCGCGGCATGGGAGGGATTCCAGTCAACTCGAATTCGCCAAGCAAACGGTTGTCACGGCACTGGGTCCGCTCTCCTTCGTATCTGAAATCACAATGACCTTGTCAGACGCACCGCAAACAAAACTGGATACGAAAAGAAATGTACACCGGGAATGTGACGGTCGTTTGACTGTCCTCAACGGTAGTGAACACGCGGGACTTGTTCGTCGGAATAGGTGTGTTCCGTGGAACAACAACACCAAAAACGTCACCTTGCATCGCGACACCAAGGGAAAGGGGGGCGACATCGAGCAGCAGCAGGTCTTGCGTCTTCTCGGAGGTCTGACCAGTAAGAACTGCAGCCTGTACTGCAGCACCGTAAGCAACGGCCTCATCAGGGTTAATGGATTTGTTGAGCTGGCGATTTCCAAAATACTCGGATACAAGGGACTGGATTTTAGGGATACGCGTTGAGCCACCGACAAGGACTATATCATCGACTTTTTCGCGAGGGATCTTGGAATCTTTCAGCACCTTCTCGACAGGTTCGATTGTTGATTTGAACAGGGTTGCGTTGATCTCCTCGAAACGCGCACGAGTGATGTTTGCAGAAAAGTCCTCTCCCTGGCACGAATGTCATCTGACGCCCTACGTTGGCAGTCACTTGCCTTACCTGGAAAAGAGAGTCGACCTCAACGGTGGTCTGAGTGACGCTCGAGAGTGTGCGTTTAGCACGTTCGCAAGCGCTTCTCAATCTCCGAAGGGCACGGGCATCCTCGGAAATGTCGAGTTTTGTCTTGCGTTTGAATTCATTCTTGAAATGCTCAAGAAGCGCGTTATCAAAGTCCTCCCCGCCGAGGTGGGTATCGCCATTAGTAGCCTTAACAGCGAACACACCACCGCTGATATTCAGGAGGGAGACATCGAACGTTCCCCCACCGAGGTCAAAGATAAGAACGTTACGTTCAGTTTTCGATTGTTGGTCCAGGCCATAAGCAAGGGCAGCAGCCGTGGGCTCATTGATGATACGTAATACATCAAGCCCAGCAATTGCGCCTGCATCCTTCGTAGCAAGACGTTGAGAGTCGTTAAAATACGCGGGAACAGTTACGACAGCCTTCTTGACTGTCTTTCCCAGCTTGGCCTCGGAAATGTCCTTCATCTTGGATAGAACCATGGCTGAAATTTCTTGAGGGACTAAATGTCTTTTCTTCGCCAAGATACTGAACCTTGATGAGAGGCGATCCATCTTTTTCGACAACCTCGAACGGCCAATGGGTCATATCCTTGCGACAGATGCATAGGTAAGTAAAATGATCCCGTGAGGTATTAATCCTCTACGCACCTTCTTTACGTCGGGGTCACTTTGAGAGGTAAAATCAAGATAAAGAACACGATGAAGATATTAAGCAACGTAGACACACTCAAACCGGCGGCCAATAAGACGCTTCGCATCAAAAACGGTATTCCGAGGGTTCATAGCAGCTTGATTTTTGGCAGCATCTCCGATCAGACGCTCTTCGGCGGAGAATGCAACATAGGAAGGTGTAGTGCGATTTCCCTCTAGTATACGTTCAATAAATAAAAAAATTCACACGGCATAAATTTGTACGCACGGTCGTTTGCGATGATCTCGACACGATCATTTTGCCATACACCCACGCAGCTGTACTGGAGATGACAAGTGGAGCGTAGGGCTAAGGGTGGAGACATACGAGTACGTTGTGCCAAGGTCGATACCGATAGCGCCGTCGAAAAGGTCAGAATCGGCCATTTTTTGGAGGGGTTGAGAAGGTGTGAGCGAAGAAGGGAGAGCGTATGTGGATCTCTTCGAAAAAAACAGCAAATAAAATTTTTGGTGACCGCTTAGTCAGCAGTGGTACACCCTCTCTATGGCTCAGCGTCAAAGCAAGGCTCAGGCTCATGATCCTCCGTCCACGCACACGTCTTCTGCTGACAGCGCTGCAGAACCCGCATCGCTCTTTCACATCTGTATCAGAGGTCTCACAAAGGAAGCTGACAACACAAGATGACTGGACAGCATTGCAGGCCGAGAGAGCCCAGCGCACAGCCCTCAGTTAGTCCATACCTCCACCTCTTGCTCACTTCATTCACGACGGACCGTTGAACGTGCCTCCACCTCTAGTCGACATCTTCTCAAAATTCGGATCGACCCAGAATCGCGACAATACATGGCAGCCTCACCATTCTCTACACCGCCCAACACCCCCGCGCGACCTGACGCTATCCGCTCTTCTCGCTGCTGGAGCGCACCTGGGTCATCACAAGTCCCTGCTTAACCCAAACTTCATCCCATATGCGTATGGGACGCGTGCGGGCATCACTGTCATTGATCTCGACCGTACTCTTCCCCTTCTTCGTCGCGCGGCCTCTCTTGTGCGTGCCATCGCTTCTTTGGATGGAACCATCGTCTTTGTTGGCACCCGTACCGACCTTCGTCCCACCGTCCTCAAGGCTGCGCGGCGCATAGGGCCGCAGGCATACCATGTTGGTGAGAAGTGGCTCCCCGGTACTCTCACGAACAAGGTCCATTTCTTCGGACCTGAGGTATCTCGTTCCGAACGCGTTGTTCCCGACCTCGTCATCTTCCTCAATCCTATACCTAACCTTCATGCGATCCGCGAATGTGCCATTGAGCACGTTCCCACCATCGGAATCGTCGACTCCAATGTCGACCCGCGCATCGTCATGTACCCTATTCCGGCCAATGACGAAAGCACCCGGACTGCCGAGCTGATTGCTGGTGTGCTCAGCATCGCGGGTCGAGAAGGTGTAGAGATGGCGGCGGAGCAGGCACAAAAGCGGGCGCAGTCCGCGCACTCGATAGCAAAACATCGTACACTCAAAGTAGATTAATCAGGGCATTCATGAATACAACGTAATTTTTATTTTCTCAGCTTGATGATTTAACAGCGACAGCTTGTTGCATATCGTACCAGTGACCTATCCGAGGACTTTCAGCAAGTAGCAACCTGGAGACCATGCGCACTTACGCTCAGCATCCTCGAGTGCTTTAACGTTGCCCTTCAATTTGTTAAGGGTCTCGTTGTATTCGTCTTCTTCGACGCTGTCGTGTACAATCCCTCCACCAGCTTGGAGATAAGCGATGCCGTCTTTAAAGACGGTGGTTCGGATTGCTATGCAAGTGTCCATCGCATCATTGGCAAAATCGAACCGACCGACCGCGCCAGCGTACACCCCACGACGTTCTTTCTCCAACCCATACACAAGTTCAATTGCCTTTATCTTGGGAGCCCCAGAGACTGTGCCCGCAGGGAAAATCGAACGGAAAGCATCAAATCTGAAAACAATCAGGACCCGGACAACCTCCAGTGTAAGGACACCCTAACCTCGTGAGACCATCACGTAGCATCCCAGATACTTGGGAGGTGAGGTGGATAACATGGCTGAAGGTTTCGACCCTCATCAGATGATCCACTTTAACAGTCTCGGGTTGGCAGACACGGTTGACATCGTTGCGTGCGAGATCAACGAGCATGACATGCTCGGCTCGATCCTTCTCGGAATTCAGCAACTCTTGGCCTAATCGTTCGTCCTCTGTGAACGAATTTAGGGTATACCCTCAGTGTTGCAGCAGGGAGGGCAAACCTTCAGCCGTAGCACCGCGCTTTGTTGTCCCTGCGATCGCGTGGTTATATACCTTGTTTCCCTCCACCTTGCATAAGGTCTCTGGGCTCGCACCGACGATTTGCACGTCCCCGCAGTCGAGATAGAACATATACGGGCTAGGGTTGACTTGTCGCAATCGTCGGTAAGCATTGAATGGGTGTAGCTGGGTCGGGCGCGACAGTCGCTGGGAGGGAACCGCTTGAATTATATCCCCTCCAACGATATGTTCCTTCAGCGTTGAAACGAACCGTTCGTAGCCCTTTTTTCCCGACATTTGACGAACTCGTATTCCCCAAGGTTATGGGCTTTTGTGGTACTTCTGGGGTCGCAGGGTTCACCGTTGCCCGTGCGAGGCGGCGAACCTTGGACACGGCTGTCTGGTAGATGAACGAAAGGTTCGAACGGGTCGAGTTTTCCGGGCAAAAGACGTGCGACACGACCTTGACATTTTGAAAGAGGTGGTCGTATATGAGCAGCGTGTCGGCGAGCATGAAGACGGCCTCCGGTATTCGCAGGGCATCTTTCAGTGGCCGCGCCGTCTTTGGCTCGAAGTGCTGAATCGCGTCGTACGCGACGTAACCGATAGCGCCGCCCGTGAACGTAGGAACTTGAGGGATCTTGACGTATTTGTAGACTGACAGTTCCCGCTCGAGGGCGTGCATGGGATCGCCCGCAACGGACTCGCTGGGCCCGACTTTGACCAGCTTGAATGGATCGGCGCCTATGAAGCTGTACCGGGCGACATTCTCTCCCGCCAGCACGGACTCTAGCAGAAAGCTGTACTTTGAGTTGTGAGCGATGCGAAGATAGGCGATGACGGGCGTTATCAAGTCGGCGGGGAGCTGTATGTACACAGGCACGCAGTTGCCGCGCTTTTCGTGGAAAATCAGGCGTTCGATGTCATCGAGCGAGGGAACGGCCGGCAGCGCTTGTGGATCCATGGTAGGGCTATGACAAAAGTCAAAAGAGAAAAAAAAAAGGCAACACGAAGTTCAGAAAAATACAGATCTGTCACCCGCAGACGCCACTGTACTAACCGTCAGTGGTTCCCGTGTTTTGATAAAAAGGCTCAGGTTTGTCTTTGGCCGCGGATGATCACCCCACGCTTTTCCTGCTCGCAAAACGACCGCTCCGTCATCGTCTCCGTATACTGTCCCGCTGTGCGCGCGTCAGAGATAGAAATCCACGTCGACCATGCTCTGCTCTCCCTGCACGTGGCGCCCTATTTCCTACGCTTGAACTTTCCGGCGAGCGTCGTCGAAGACAATCGGTCTTCTGCCGTCTACGATCCTGCGTCAGGATACCTCACTCTCACGCTAACCAAGCTGAACCCTGGAGTGGTCTTCCCAGATCTTGATCTGTTGGGGAAACTCCTTGCACCCCCCGCCCAAGGTCGGCCCCGTAATCCAACAATCGAAGTCTTGGGCTCGGGTGATAACCCCGGATATACTGCTGACCTAGGCGCCACAGAACGTAACGAGATACTCGAAGGTGGGCATCCCCTGCGCATCACCCTTTTCGTCTTTCTCCGTAACCGATCAATGTAGCCGCGGCCAACGAATGGACATTCCCCCAAACAGCATCGGACACGCTCCCGGTGTTGGAGACATCTCTCCGAAAACCCTATGGATTTCTCAACGCATATTCGGGGTACTTTCTCCACGTAGGAACGACCGAGAATGAAGTCAACGAACTCGGTGCGGACGCGGAGACGCTGAGCCCGTCCGAGCGGCGGATCCGTCGATTAAGACACGAAGACTCAAAATGGAATCCAGAGCACTACATGTCCGTCTTGCCCTTCTTTTCCACCCCAGACGTAACGACCAAAAAAAAAAAAACCCCATCCCCGTATGTTCATCCTGTCCCATCAGGGCCGACTATGCGGACAACGAGCAAATGGAGGAACTTCTCGCATGGACGCACCCGCATCTCGAATCGCCCTCTACCAGCGTCGTCTTCACCGAAGCCGAAAATGCAGCGATGCTGCGCCTTCCCCGGAAAGAATGTACGCACCCTCACCTTAGCGTTCACTTTCAATTTCGAGCGATGATAACGACCGAACACTGGGATGCTGACCGGTCGCTTTCCGTTTGAAAAAAAAAAAGACCTCCCTTCGCCCCAAGAGACGCACGACCTCTACTTGGCGCTCCTCACGCTCCTCTTCGCCTACGCCTACGACGCACGCACGACGCTGCACGACCCTACACCCGAAAGCGCATGGACGATCGCGGCGCTGACGCCGGCTTTCTCCGCGCTCGATCCCCCCCCATATTCTCCTCCTCACAAGAGAAGGGGAGCGACGGTCGCCCACGAGCTTGAGCCCGTTCAGCCCGAACCTGCGCTCGATTTTGGTTTTGACTCGGGCACGCCCCACGAGCTTGCGACGACCCTCATCCCATCCTACCGCCGCGCGCTCGCCTTCCCGCTCTACCGCTCCTGGGCGCTCGCGGACGGGTGCAGGATGGACGCGGCGTATTTCCTTATCCGAGGGACGCGCACGGTCCTACGCTGTCTGCTCGAGCTGCGCGCCATCCTCGAGGGGCACGAAGTCTATTACGTCTACTCTCGGATATGGCTCGATGATTTCTGTCGCTGGATCCAAGCCGGGGCGAGGTACGTGATGCAAGACTGCTGATCGGATTTCCAAGTTTCCATCCTCTCTTAGGGAAGATACTCTAATCCGTCTTGGGAAGATTGTAAGTCACCTAGGCATATCGAAGGATTCCATTGGGTGGGATTTAGTTGTGCTGGAACACGCAGTACAAACTACGAAGGAGAGCAAACCGGACAGTGATGATGATGTCGAGTCCGAAAAGCCCGCTCTCTTGTAACAATGATTTTACTAGTTCTATCCACGTCCATGCGATTGGCATTAACCCTGGTATTAACCCGCATTCCAAATCTTGATCGTCTCAGTGGGTAACTTAGTCTATCTTGACTTTACTTGGCGGAGAAACGATTGTTGTCTGCAAAGCCGTCACCGGCGTGAAAATGTTATACGGAAAGGAATTGGACAGACAAGTGCGTGACGTACCGTCAGAAGTTTCAGCCCTTCATCTATGAGAAGCACGGGGGCACTTAAAAACAGGACAGCCCTCCATTCGATCCAGTCGAGTGGCGCAATCGCGAACATGGACTACCAACCAGTCATCAGCGATGCGAACAGCTTGTAAAGGCTCGACTCACGGTGAAGAAGGGGACGTATAAAATGACAAAGTGCAGTACCATGCTCAGGGTAATAGCCGCCACGAGGAACATATTTCTCCACAGTGGCAAGCGGAGCAAGCTTTCGTTTTCCGATAATGAGTTCATCGCGTTAAACATTTCAACGGTGACCAGGATTGATAAGCTCATCGTGGAGGCATGTCGAGTCTGGTCGTACGTGAACATATCGCAACCAATCCCTGGGAATAGCTCAGAACATTGGTGGAAATGAGTCTGATATGGTGTGGAAGAATGACATTGGTCAGACAGACAGATGCACCAGTGGGCGAGAATACGCACCAGCTGGTAAAAGGATATTTGTGGCCCCTTTTCATAGAACATAAACCACCAAGCATAACCAGCGACAGTGGCAATGCCAACATAGGTTCCAACGACTAAGTAGCGGAAGAAGAGCCATCTTGACACCAATGGTTCTCGACTGTCCCGTGGAGGCACTCGCATTATCGAATGGTCGGGGGGGTTAAACCCCAACGCAGTTGCGGGCAGGCTGTCGGTGACAAGATTGACCCATAGCAATTGCACTGGAATAAGCGCCTCGGGCATACCAAGAAGGACAGTCAGGAAGATGCTGACGACTTCACCAATGTTCGACGAAACTGGAAAAAGGAGTGAGATAGAGTTTTCGTATATCTACGAGAACGTACTGAGATAGCGAATGAATTGCTTGGTGTTGTTGTATATCAATCTACCTTCCTCTATGGCTTGCTCTATTGTGGCGAAGTTGTCATCGGCCAATACCATGTCAGCGGCAAGTTTTGCGACGTCTGTGCCGCTGCCCATTGCCACACCAATATCGGCCTTTTTCAAGGCTGGTGCATCATTCACACCATCACCGGTCTGTGTGGTGGTAAGCAACACAAGACAAATTTCAATTAAGGGACTCACCATAGCAACAACAAGCCCGAGACCTTGCAGGAGGTCCACCAATTCCACCTTATGATTTGGTTCGGTTCTGCTGAAAAGGGAAGCCTTCTGAACAGCAATGACCTTCTCTGCATGACTAAGTTCGTCGAACTCGCGGCCGGTATAGCTTTTCCCTGTCAAGTCTTCATCTGCACCAAAGATTCCAACGCTCCGACAAACGGATTCCGCTGTTCCCTTATTGTCTCCAGTGATGCATACCACACGAACGCCAGCAGCCATACAAGTTGCGACGGCGTCACGGGCTTCTGGTCGAGGTGGATCTAGCATACCGACTAGAGAGACAAAAGTAAGGTTATGTTCAAAACGAGAGTATTCCGCTGCGCTCTCCGAGTGGTAATGGTGAATGTCGACATCTTGAACATCAATAAATGCGAATGCCATAATGCGCAGGCCTGACTGCGCATAGGAAGCGAATTGGGCCAGAAGTCCGTTACGAAGTCGAGGAGAGAGTGGTATTTGGTGGCCACCTGGAACGAGAACGTTGTTACACCTATTCAAGACAAACTCGGGAGCGCCTTTCACGAATAGGCAGCCGGTTTTATCAAGTTGAACGAGAACCGACATCATCTTCCGATCACGAGAAAACTCAAAGGTCAGAAGACGAGGTATTCTCATCTCCAGATAGTCGCAGACGGCGCTCGCACGGGTCGAGACATCAAGAGATCTCAAAGAGGCCAACAGCGTTGGGTCTGAAAAGCCAATTTTCTCAACCAACACTTTCAGAGCGGCCTCCGTGGGTTCGCCTATATTACCGTAAGCGCCTCTGTCCTAAGAGATGGGTTAGTTACGTGTGTGAAGAGCAATCGATTGGCTTACCACATCGTATACAATCTTGGCATCGTTGCAAATGGCACAAATCTCAGCCAGGCGTTGCACAGGCTCTGATTGAAGGTCAAAATGGGCATCCTTCCCATCAAGGGACGTCACCGACCCATGCGGGGAGAAAGTTGAACCTTCCACAAAGTGCTCACGGAGTTCCCCCAACTTGTCGACGATGACAAACTGGTTCATGGAGGGCTAGCATTAGAAGCTACGTAAAAGACGATGAAAATACTCACGTGGGAGACACTCATCTGGTTGGTGGTCAAGGTACCCGTCTTATCAGAGCAAATGACATTGGTGCTGCCCAAGGTTTCGACACTTGGAAGGTTACGGACGATGGCGTTTTTCTGGGCCATCTTTTTCGTTCCAAGGGCAAGACACGCAGTGATAACTGCAGCCAACCCCTCTGGAATCGCAGCAACGGCGAGGGCGACAGCGATTTTGAAGTAATACACCGCACCCTTGAACGCACCGTGATGCGCGGGATCCCAGAAGTGCCGGAAGTTGACGAGCCAGACGAGAATACAGATGACTGAGATAACCTTTGCGAGCATGTCTCCAAAGTCATCCAGCTTACGCTTCAGGGGAGTCTTCTCGCTAATTTGCGAAGAAATGGATTTGTGAATGTCACCAATAGCCGTGTTTTGACCAGTAAAGACAACGAGAGCACGTGCGCTCCCATTCACGACCGCTGTACCCTAATCACCGCAGATGTAAGGTGCGTATGGCGGTCGACCGGTTGAAGGGATTGAGAACGTACGCTAAACAACATGTTTGTCATGTCTTGCTTGACGGCTTTGACATCCGACACGACATCTACAGATTTACTGACGCTCACGCTTTCGCCCGTGAGGATCGCTTGGTCGATCCGGAAGCTGCTCGATAACACGGACAGAAGCCTGCAGTCTGCTGGAATCTTGTCGCCCACGGACACAACGATAATGTCACCCGGAACAATCCGCGAAGCCGGTATGCGATTGATATGGCCAGAACGGAGCACGTTGGCTTCATCCGGGGCGTATTGCATCAGCGCCTAATGAAGTCTCGGATTCAGTGGGGGTGAGAATCATGGACATGAGATGCGGCGCACATCAATGGCCTTTTCCGCATTGCTCTCCTGGACAACACCAACCGCTGCATTTGCAATAAGGATGAGGAGGATGACCACGGGCTCTACGAACGCGCCGAAAGGCGAGGCGTCTTCCTCATCTTCGAGCAAGGCCAGGACAAAGGATATGACGGCAGATCCAAGAAGGATGAGAACCAGTTGGTCCTTAAATTGCTCGAGTATAAGTTTCCAAACGGGTGTTCCTGACTCCTTTGGGAGCTCTGTCGTTGAAAATCATTGTCAGGAGGGACGTGTGGTGTGATACGTGGCCAATGGGCATACCGTTGGTACCATAACGTTCTGAGTGAAGACGGACTTGGTTAGAAGAAAGACCGGCACTTTGGTCGACGTTGAAGTGGCGTAAGACCTCGTCTGTGGTAGCCGTCCACGGAGAATCCATCGAGCAGGATTCGTGGACTTTGTGAACTGACGAACCCGCTCGTGCGTTGCGATTCAGATTATTAAACTAAAATAAATTGCACATTCTCACGGTTTCGACGAGTTAAGGCAATGATCTAATAAGTGTAGACTACAAGGTGCGTTTTCACATTCATCCTAAACACATCATCCCCCACGGTACAGCATTCGTGCTCATGCATCGCTCTCTTCGACGTGGAGAAGTGGCTCCCGGGCGACGACCGACTCCTCAGATTCGGATGTTAAGAACCGGTAGCCCTCCAGACCCGAGGCATTCTCGGGCGGTGCAACCGAAGATGAGAGCGAGTCCATCCTGCTCACAGTCGGAGGACGTTGGACAGGAGATAGAGATGACTGCCGCATCGAATCAAGATCATTGGACCCGTCTGGAGGGCTTTCCGAGAGCGGTTGATGATTTGGCGAAAAGTTGCTCAAGTTAGGCGCACTGGAAGAGGGAGAAATACTAGAAACGGGAGGGGTAAGGGTCGGCGCGGCGGTGGAACTGGCAACATCTGAGGATGCTTCGGCTGCGGCTGGTGGCGGTTGCGGTGAAGGATTTCGATCTTCATCTCTTGGCTGAGCGCCACCGTCCTCTGCGTCGTCCCTCGCTCGTTGCTCGGCATCTCGCCGCTGCTGGGCTTCATGCTCGAGTAACGATAATCTCATTGCTTCCATCATCATCAACTGGGATCGTGCAACGCGGTTGTTAGTACACTGAGGAAGACAAGAACTGACATCACTCACTTCCTCCAGATCTCGACCGCCAAAACCCATATTACCGAGAAAGCTGTTGAGGTCCTGTTGTTGTTGCTGTCTTCGCCTTGAGCGCCGACTGCCTCCACCATCTCCTTCCGCGCCAGCAGCGTCGACGGAAAGTGGGTGAATTCTTCCACTCGTGATGCCGACCGGAATAAGACGGTCTCCAATCTGCCTCATAATGATACGTCGATTAGCACGGCGTGCAGCTGCGGCTTGGACTGCCGCCAACTTGGCCTCCCAGTCCGGGTGGACTTGATCTAGGTTGTCGACATGAGACTGCACGTTCAGAACAACGAAGGGCAATGGTTCATACCCACTGTTACGACGTCAGGGTCGGTATGATCATAGATCTTGAACCGCCTCTGTTTCCCCTGTCTAACCTTGGCGCTGTCGAATGACCGCTGAGAGCCCTTGGGTGAGTCTGGCCAGGTGGGGTGGGCCTGGGAAGGGTGCCGAAATAGGAAGATTACGGACCACAGCGGAATGATTCAATCATCGTGGGCTAGATTCGAGACGAATTGACTCACCCATCCTTCGCTCCCAATGCCCGTTCTCCACGGAGGGGGTGTGTAGATAACGCCGAAGTTTTCTTGGACACAAAAAGGACAGCATGCAGGATCGGAGACCATATGTGTTATTGTAGGTTCAGTTCTCTTTATTTGCACAAAACATTCTGAGCAAATTGCCTGGTCACAGCAACGAGAATGATTAATATTGGGAGGATAATACTAGAAAGAGAGAGGGTGAGAAAGATTAAGGCCGTTCAGTCAGGTAGATGACGGACGAGGAAGCATATTGGACACTCTATGGCATCTCTGTAGATCGCAGCCTCGGCACCACGGGGGAGCTCCTTTGATATGCTCGGACGTTTAGTATGAGTAGATTTCGAGGAATGAGGCGGTGCGTCATTGCGCGATCCCGAACCATCATTGTCGACGGGGGCTGGGGGCTCTTTACGGGCAGCAAGGATTTGGTCGTCGTCCCAAGAGATCTCATAGTCCTCGAGGGGTCTATAGAAAGGGGCAATTTTTCGGTCAATGATGAGTTGGGTGACAACGTCTTCCTTCCAATCTTTATTGCCGGAATAGACCCCTTGGGGAGTGAGATGACCAAAGTCGACGGTATCCTCATGGTGAACACGGAAAGAGGATGATGACGCGCTGTTCCCCATTACTGCGAGAGGCGATGGTCAGGGCTATGAAACAATGAGATGAAGGAGATACACGAGAGACTTGCGCTGCGCTGGACCCGACGAACCCACCTCTGACCCGGGCACGTGTCTCTCTTGCAACATTCACATTCCCTCATGCTACTCTCCTCCACACAAGGCCCTGACAAGCGTCCTCAACGCCCTTCGATCCATGTCAGCTCATTTCCGGCATCATCTGACTTCTACACCGATGCCCGGTCGCATGGGTATCAGGGTCCAACTCGTACCGTCAGACTCCCAGGTGCGGCCAGCAGCGGTGGAGCTGCAATTGCGAAAAGTGAAGATGGAGAGCGGTGTGTGGTTTCTGGAAAGGAATGTGTGTCCTTCCATGGTTCTGTATGCACGATATTTAGCCCATGCGTCGTATCCACTCATAGCTTTGCGTATCTTGCGCATTTCCGATACCCAAACTTCTCTCAATCCAGACCACAAGTCTGCTGTTGGTCGGGGAGGCCACCGCGTCGATGCATCACGCAATTTGTGGACTGGCAGTGGCTTGAAGATGGAGAGTGTCAGTACCGACGTCGCTTGGGGTCGAGGGAGTAAGTCTTGCTCATAAGTCGAGGAAAGACAAGTCTTCCATCTCAGTCCCATCTCCCAGGCTACGATAACAAGATCCTCACCAGCGCGCGAAACGGTGAACTCATAATGTGGGACCTCAACAAACTGGGCCCCTCCAAGTATGGTGGGTGCTTCGATCGTGGGCGGCGTACCCTATATGTACATATCCTTGCGTAGAGCGTCGGACACGCCTCCACCTACGTTCGATTCATGTGCTCGCATACTCTCCAATCGTGGCCAACTATTGTATGACTGGCTCTGCTGATGGCGACGTAAGGGTCTGGGTAAGTCCATGGCATACATTGGTGTGGATACGCTTTGAAATTTAACCAGGACCTGCGAGATATGAAAAACTCTGTCATAAGGCTCCACCACCCTACTGCCGTGCGCACTGCAGCCTTTTCATGCAGTCAAGCTTGTCCTGTACATGCCATTGTGGGCCTGGATAATGGTTCCCTGTACAGGTAGTTAGGTAGCATCTCATTAACTCTCTGCTGATCCACTTCACTCTCAGGTATGATCTCTCGATGGGCTCAAAGGGTCAGCTCGACCGTCTGCCTGTTGCTCACACGGGTCCTATTCTTACATTGGACTGGTGTGCACCGGATGGAGGTGTTCCCGGCGCTGGTGGATGGATCGCCAGTGGCTCGCTAGATCGAACCGTCAAAGTTTGGGATATCACTGGTCCTCACGTCGAGCGCATACCCGCCTATACGCTTGCTACACGATTTTCTGTACGTCGCGTTCGGTGGCGTCCGGGGTATGAGTGCGAGCTCGCGGTCGCCTCGAACGCAGAGTTTGGCATGGGCTCAATGCCAGAAATCAATGATTCCTCCACTATATTGGACGTTGATCCAGAGAAGCCCGAGGTGGCTCCCACGAAAAGAAGAATAGATATAGGAGATGCAATTGAGATTTGGGACGTAAGGAGGGGCCACATCGCAAAGTGGCAAGTCGGAGGTTCTGCAATCGAGGGCGGTGTCACTGGTAAGTTTTGTCTCTATAGGCAGAACTTGGGCTGAAATCCGACTATTAGATTTCGAGTTTCGGGACTCACACGCCCTCTGGACGCAGCACACGTCTGGGACGTTCGCCCAACTTGATCTCAGGAATTCATATCGTGCTTTAGATGCCGTCCCCCGTCTTGCCGCTTCGTGGGCTGTTTCGCATTCGCTTGCTTTTGTTGCAGATAAGAAGGTCCCATGGGAAGTCCCATACGACGATATGTGAAATTCTTTCTTTGTTATTTCATCGTCAAAAGCTTACCACTCCGTTTTTTAAGAGACCCGAAGATTAGGCTATCTGCCCCCTTCCCTAAAGCAAATGTGCTAGGAAGCAAGCCGTTCAAACCGGTCGTACAAACTGTGGGGACACACGTGTTCGATCCTTCCCACCAAGATTCGGATAGGTTTTCCATTCTCGCCAAAGGTTACGTAGTTGATGGATCCGACAAAGTGACAATATGCGAGAACAATGCACAGATTGCTTTACAAGCAGATCACTACCAAGTTTTCCAGATGTGGTGTCTGCTAAGGTCTCTTTTCGCCCACGCCACGGCCTCTCCTTTGACATCTCGCCCGCCGACGCCTCCACTGTCTCCCTTGTCGCTCTCTTCTCGCACTCTGCCTCAGTCACACTCGGCTCCTACGGCCATTGCGACTTCTGCGAGCTCTTCCCTCCCACCCCCTGATACGCCAAAAGGCTTGTCCCCCGATCCTTTATTGAATGGACACACGCCATATCCTTCTTCAGGGGGTTCTCCACTTCCCGCTTCCTCTACCTCGACATCGAACTCACCATCCCCTCAGCGTGTTCCCAATGCAACACAAACAATTTCAATTTCGAGCCCTCAGTCTGTGCTCAGTACACCGTCAACGACCTCTCCTTCCCCATCAAGTTTCTCGCGACGTCCCTCTAGTGCGGCATTTCTTGCCAACCGTCCGCGAGCCCTACCGCCTCTCCGACGGCCTTCTATTTCCACCCCCTCACTTGTCCAAAGCGATAGTCCTAGCTCTCCTAGTTTACGTCATATTGGTGAGGGCACCCTGGACGACTCGGATTCGAGCGGAAGTGAGAGCGACCTCAGCTCCCTCCCGTCTGCTTCAGCTGTATCACCCACTACACATGCATCATCACGCTTTTCGATCACGCAACCACATCCCAGCCCGCTCTCACGCGTTGCCGCCGCAGGCCACCAAACGTGGACCGAAGACGAGCGCGAAATGGACAGCGACTCTCCGTCGCCCGCATCCACAGACACCGAGTCCGACGGCGAAACAGCGCCGACTCGGACCCGCGCCCGCTCCCAATCCCTGCGCAGGCGCGCTGCCAGGCACAGCAGTCGCAGCGCCACGCGGGCGCTGTCCGGTCCGGCGCGACCGGCGCGAGTACCGCTCGCGCGGCCGGGCTCGCGCAGCAGCATGCGGACGGTCACAGCGCACGACGACGGCGAGCATGAGCTGCCATTTCTCCCGCCCACGCAAGCAACGAGCACGTCGCGCGTCACCTCGGGCGGCGTGTCCGTATCCGATGGTCTGTTTGGCTCAAACGCAGATGCGCATGGCGATGCGTCGGATGCGCAGGACGTCATCGTGCGTGACACCGTACGAAGACGCGTGGAGAGCGTGCGCAAGGCAATTCGCTGCGCGCTCCGAGAGGCGCTGGAAGAGCGTGCAGAGGCTGGGGACGTGCAAACTTGCGCCATGTTGGCGCTCGTAGCATCGGAAGAGCTACAGATAGGGACACAGCGTGTGCAGTTATTTGTAGAAGCCTATATTGGTACGCTCACCATCGTCACAACAGCTGTAGTCTGAGTGCTGGCGCTTTTGCGTATCTAGATCTGCTCACGCGGATGAAGCTGTACATCACCGCAGTATATCTTCGGAAGCACTCAGTTTTACCCGATATACGCTCCCCAGCCAATGTAAGTGAACCTCTTTCGACCGAACGTTCCCATCCAACGCGAATCGTGTTTTTTTTTTTTGCAGCTTCAAACAACAGTCTATATGTCTTGTGGGCGATGCGGAAAGCCCATCCTCGCTCAGCGAGGTGGTTCGATGTGCCCGACCTGTAGATTGCCTGCAGCAAAGTGCTCGATTTGGTACGTTATTTCCTCCTATCAAACATCGGCTTCCAACGTGTGCACAGTCACCTTCCAGTAAAATCTTTACTTTTCCAGTGCGTCGTCTGTTCGCACGGCGGCCACCAGGCATGCTACAGGCGGTTCTACGCAGAGATGCCGTTGGCTCTCCTTCCAGCATCACGGTCATCGTCGCCGGCGTCCCAGCCGAAATTGCCTCCTCGCCCGGGCTGTTCGACGTCGCGTGGCAAAGATGGGGAGGGTGATGACACGACTGAACTCGTGGTACCCGATGATCCGTTTGATACGTCCACCGTCGCACCCGCACCTCGCCAGCTGATGGGTCATTCCTGCGCGGCAGGATGCGGCCATTTTTGTTGGGTGGCAAATTTCAGGGAGGACGAGAAGCATTGATTGTTCGGCCCTGTCTGCCCGAAGCGGCGCTGAACTACTCAATACACTGCAGCGGTGAGGTATACAGTTCTATGTGGAGTGCGTGCGACAAGGGTTCTGAAGCAGACGAGTAGGAGGCGAATGACAAAGGATGGCGATGACAGATACCGATGATGGGACCGTCCGGGAACCTTTGCAACTTTATCTCACGCATGAGTGCTTCGTGATACGAGAGAATTACGAATATTCCCCAGGGTGCGGGGAGGATGTTGAGAGGGAGAAGGGGGACGCTGGGAGTATTGGGTGACGTTCAGAGGGACATGATCCTAGGAAGTCCGCAAGAAGATCGTTATGAGCGGTTTCAATCCACCGTGGCGAAGTAGGCAAAGGGCAACAGCGTCAAGAGAGATGATGTGTGGTATGGACAAAGCCTTCAAGCTTTCACGCATGATGCAGTCAATTAGAATCGGGTGCGATTCGCCACTGGGTTGCCTGTCTGCTGCTTGACTTGTGTCATACATGCTAACAAAAGATCTGTGTCTAACCGGGCTTACACGGGTGATAGGGAATCGAGCAGTCTCGGAAATCCAGACGACCTCACTGGCACACGATCGCTCGTCCTCGTTGATGACCTTGATCATCCGTGCGTTCAGACCACGTAGCGTCGCCCTTTCATTCACGGCAAGCAACCTGCGCTCCGCCATGTCACGTTCTCTATAGATCAGCCATGGTTCCGAACCGGCAATCGTTCCGGTATAGTGTAGTGTCAAGCTAAGTGCCTGCCCCATACTACTAGTACAGCAACAAGCGGCAATCGTTTAGTGATCAGTTCGTTGAACGGCCTTCCTTCTAGGCGTACGACATGTGTGCTACAGACAATCGGCTGCACGGCTAATTCGAGCGCTCACAATCAAGAGGCAGCGAGAACGCGTGACAGCACAAGTTTAAGCTAGCAAGTATGAACTCAATAGAGTGCGAGCCGTGCGACGGAGAGCCGGAAAGGATCCCGGAAGACAATGGTCGATAGCGGTCACACGCATGGAAAATAGCGAACTCGATCATGCACCGTAATGCACAAAGTTTACCCAACGCTCCAAAGTCATCCCTCTCCCTCTCTGACTCCGTAACTTTACGACGGCATCTCGAAGCGCTCTTGCGGTTTTCTCGTAATAACGTACCCCCTGCTTCTTGCCTGAGAACACCGACTTGTAAAAGTTCCTGGCCAGGTGCTGCCCGTCCGTATCTGCCATCGCCCACATTGTCCCGACGACACTGCGGAATCCGCAGTACTGCATCGCAGCAGTGAGGTGCAGGGCCTCGTCCGCGAGACTCTTGTCAGTCAGCTCTGCAGTGTGGCAGGCCGCCAGGAACGCAAACTCGGCGTCGGGGAGTCGAGATCGTACGATATCAAGCAAGGAAAGGCGCTTGTCTCTGTAAAGCTTGAACGAGGCGTCGAACGGCTTCCCCGGCTCGAGAATCCCATGGCACACAATGTGCGCGAACCGGTGGTCCCGGAGGCGCTCCAGCACAGCAGGGGGTGTCGCCGTTGCCGAGATCAGGGTCGTCACGCGGGTGTTGACGGACTGGACGACTTGCATCTCTTCCAATGCCTGTTCCATAGATGCATCTGGCTGCAAAACGAGAAGGATCGACGGTTTCTCCAACATTTTTGAGCCATGCTTGTTGGATTCGATGAGCGCGGAAAGCGTTGGTGTGTATGAGGGAATGTACAAGTCCAGGAAATACCGTGGCGCGCCGTCGTCGGATGGGATGGGGCCCATCGCGTGAAGTGGAAGAGAGCAGAAGGCAGAAGTCGGGCACCACCACACGCGAGACTGTTCCGGTACATTCAACTCACTGAGCCTTTGGATCACAGGGCGGCCGACAAGCTCATAAAGCTCCTCGAGTACAACACGTAGAGCCACCTCGTATTCATCTGAGTCCAGGCCTTTTTTTCGCGCATCCAATAGCCGATCCCGTAATTTGTTCGCGCGGCTATAGAAATCGTTCGGGGTGTGGATAAGACAGGAAGGAGAGTCATGGATGAGAATGAGAATATCTGGACGCCATATACAATGGTTGATAATGATGACCGGTCCACGTGCAGCAGCGGAACGGAGACTGTCGAAGGGAGATGCCTTCAAGAAGTTCTCGAAGCTCGGCAACGTTCGAAGTTGCGAGATAATCTTGTCGCGATCGTCTAAAAGTTTCTGTTGTTCCACCACCAGACGACCGAATGGCTCCATCTCTTCGAAGCTACCGACTTCACCACCATTGCCGTCCGGTAAGGCGGTCAAGGTCAGCATCTCAAGATTTCTATTGATCGCCGTGAATTTGTCTGCTATATGCAAGTCGACCGCGCGAATTTGATCAATTGAAGTACGGAGGCCACGCATTTCGGACCAAAGTAAGGCTCTTCCTCGTTCCAAGGTCTCGATCGCTTCAGGGAGTCGACCCATGTGGACGAGATAAGATGCGGAGTCCAGCGGTAGCGTCTCATAACTATGGCGCATCGCGACTAGCCGGGAATGTTGTATTTCAAGAGTTGGAGCAAACGTAAGAGTATCTTGTATTAACGAGACAGCACAGTCGTACGCAGTCGAGGCGCTGGGATGTCCGAAAAAGCGTGCGGTCCGTGCCCACTCGCACGAACGTGTGAACCGTTCAGGTGTCCTCCCGCGTCTATCATTGACTGCCACGGGGAAAAGTTCCATTAGTTCATTGAAGTCCTCTTTGCGGTAGAGTCGGTTGAAACGGATAGTGACGGATGAAATAAGCAGTCCGACTACCATGAAACGGCACCGCCCCACACCAGGGTTGATGAGATGGTCTTGAAGGACGGAAATTGCCTCATTGAGGTAATCCATTTTATCGGTGTACGAAAAAGCGCGGAGGAGGAGTAAGCATAGGGTTATGCCGGCAAGGGTTGCGAGTCCACTGTGGGGGTAAGAAGTAAGCCAAACTCGACAATATTCGATAGCCTCCACGATATCCGTTACATTGGTAAATCGAGGGGTAGAAAGAAGTGCCTCAAGATGTTGACGCTCTGTCGTTATCGGAAGAGATTTGACACCATTCGGCTCAGCGAGCGATTCAGTCAGATCCCGAAATGATGGACGGCAGGAATATTCTGAATTACAAGAATTCGCGTCTTGGATACCATCTATGCCACCAGAGTCATCGAAGCGTATTGCCTGAAGGCGAGCGAGCTCTTGGATGAGACCCGGACGAAAAGGTTCTTCAACAGAGGAGCCTCCAAGTAAGGTACGAATGCGGTAGATCGCGTACTCCACATTTACTGGCTTCCCATCAAATACTGATCGGGCTTGCGCGAGGAAGGCAACCATATGCAAGGCAATCACCTGGAATTGACCTCCAGGCGGACAGGAAGCGATGACCTTATCCAGAATGGCGGTTGCCTCTTCGTAGTCATCGTTCGAGTAGGTTATATTGAAGCGATTAAATAGAACACATGCAAGTGCGATGGAGAGTTGGTGCGAATCTGGTAGGCGTCTGTTTGCCTCTCGTAGACATTCAATGGCTTTCTTGGGAGGTTCTCGTAATCCATCCCATCGTACAAATTGAGCCTTAATAGCTCGAAACAAGGCCATGATGGAGTCGGTTGAAGGCGTTATCGAGATGTCAGAATCAAGAAGCTCGAGGCAGAGAACCGCCATTTCTTCGATATCTTGAGTCTGTCCAAGATCCAACTCTACCTGGATCGCCAATGCATGGACGAAAACTTCTGTGACAAGATCCGGGGGAACATTAAAAATTTCAAGGGGTTGATTGTGGAGAAAGCGAAGGTACATGACGCTATGCTTGACATCTTTGGGTCGCCTGGACTCTCTGGCACGGTGAAAGAGGGTGAGGGAGATGGAGAAGAATATCTGAATGATGTTGGGGGGAGCTCCGCCCCATGGAGGGGGGAGGAATATTGCCTCAGTGGAGCGGAGGATAGACAGATCAAGGTCGTGCCGTTGCCTCGTTAACATGTAACGCTGAAATCGTGCCATTGCGAGGGAATGTACACAGGGAGTGCGCAGATGATAAGGTAGAAACGAGATGAGGTTTTGAATAAGAGAAATGTAATTATCGAGGTTTTGGAGAGGGACTGCAAAGATGAGATTGAGACACAGTACAGCTGGAGAGGGTCGAGGTTGGACAATGAACTTACGGTGTGGGACATCCATAAATGTAACTCGGGAAAGGAAGGGGAAAGCAAGCAGGATAGGAGTTACAGCGGACACCGCACGCCTTCGCCTTCA
Organism: Russula earlei; assembly: GCA_025769875.1. NCBI lineage: Eukaryota > Fungi > Basidiomycota > Agaricomycetes > Russulales > Russulaceae > Russula > Russula earlei. The sequence goes on along the minus strand of JAGFNK010000078.1, from coordinate 63,183 downwards.
ACGTGGATGGGCAAGGGGGAGTTCGACCACAAATAAACCTCTCAACGTGGCCTTCACATGTCGTCATTTGCAAGATCCTTTGTATGATGCAGGGTTGGCCAGACATTCAAAGGAATCATCCTGTTGTTGGAAGTTGGAACAGAACCAAATGATCCACGTGACCTGGATGCTTTTATCAGGCACAAGTGCAAACCATGTTGGCAATCTTATGTGATACTCTCGAGAATCAAGTCCATTCTCCCCTGGAAACTCTATTAATCCTCCTCCATATCTTGTCATATTGTTATGGTCTGGTTGCACCGGTCAGGGTGTTCCTTACACCAATAGTGGCCACCTAGAACTCCCGGGCCCAACAACGACAGCTCTTCCTGGTTTGGAATGCATAATGTCCCAGCTCAACGAGTAGCGTTTTTCAAGTCCTCGAGCCTGGAGGTAATCGTTCTTCGAAATTTCGAATCTGTGAGGAACGCTGCCCCCTTTCGCCTAGACGCGGGCTGTCATACCGAATCAGCGCAGGCGCAGACAGAGCAGGCAGTGTGGTAGACGTGGCAAGGGCAAGGACGGCGAGAGGTGTTAAAGGGCGCTTGTAAAGGCGATGGGGAGGATCTGGGGCTTGGATGTAGGTGCGAATGCAAGCCGGAAACAAACAGAGACTAGCACTCACCAACCAGTGCTCAGGAAAGAAAAAAAGGGGATCATAAGGTGTCGCATCGACGATCCACCACTAACGATCGTGATATAGGAACAGGAGAGTAACATTGCCACAGAATGTCGCATCAATGATCGACTACTGATAAGATCATCATTTAAGTCGTAACATGAGTGTACGAATTACCCTTACTGCAAGCTACGTCGAGAACTTCAACTGGAAGGAAAAACGATTCTCGGGTCGCTGTAGATTACATGGGTCATCTAGACCCCTATAGGGTGGGCGGATAGAAATGATATATGCTGTTGTCAAAGTATACTAATGAAGTCCCTACCCAGGAATATCGGGATCGTCCAAAAGCTTCATTGAGGTGTTCATGTTGTATTTGCGCATTAAAAACGATGGACGGAGGATGCGCTGCCGAGAAGTGCAATTATGAGGGAAGTTGTGCTGTCGGTATTGGGATATGATGGGCTTGCGCCTCCGAGGTGAGAGCAAATGTGCAGCGTAGGGGCGCAGGCCGCTACAGTACCCTGACGAAAAGCATGACCGTCAATGAGCGAGGTGTGATTTGAAAATATACCGTTCCCCTTCCATTGACTTCCAACGCGAATACGCGAATATTCGGATGACATACTTTCACATCTTCACTGCACGCCCTCTCAGCCCCACCATTTCCGATTCCCTATACATTATCCAGGATGAGGCGCATAATCGTTGGGTCAGCCATTCCTGTCTCTCCCAACGCCGCTGTGATCGACGCGGGGGGGCAGAAGGGCTTTGAAAATACATCTAAGATGGTCTTCGAAAGCCCGACGCAGCCACGACCATCTGCACCACCCACGAAGGGAACGCTGAAGGTTCGTTTCCAAAGCGGTTGCCTCCACGATCAGATCTCTGAGCGGGCTTAAATAATTGAGCTCCTCCGGCCAACAAATTATGGCGCATAGCAAGGTGAAAGCGGGGGACGAAACCGAGGAATGGTCATTTGCGGTATTCATATGGGTGCCTCACCAGCTCATCGTATAGCTCAGCTGGGAGGTCACGAACGAGGGTGACAGCGATTCCAATAACGGGTGACGCTTCTAGCGGCGGGAAAGTGCGTAGGAGGCGCATTGGACTGACAACGACGTGGTCGGTATCATAGATTGGCCAAAGGCAAAAACGACCTACGAGGACGAGGCTATCACATCGTCACGGATGAGGAGCAATTGTGCAATGACACATAGGACGTTAAGATGGACCCCAAAGGCTAGAAGGAAGTCCCAAAGTCGGAGGACTTGGTCGAGCGGTGGTGTGCAAGCACAAAGCGTGAGGACAGCTAACAATTACAAGTGAGAGGCTGTCGAGTACAATAGTAAGGGTACAAGAACACTTACAAGGAAAAGCATATAATTCGGCAGAAAGATTCTTTGAGCGCAGATAGTTGTACAACTCTGGGTCCACAATCTTGAGGCATCGGTCGAGGAGCTGCTCCAGGCGTAAAAATTCGGAAAGTGCGTCCAGAGGAGATGGTACTGTCACGAACCCTCAAACCCCGATGGACACCGTCCAGAGTAGGTTGGACATAGAGCTGGGCAAGACTCCTCTATGAATTTCGCAAAGCAGAAAAATGCTTCCAGTTCCGAAGGCATAGTATAAAGAAAAGGGGCGGCCGAGAACATTCATGCCCTGCACGTATGTGAACCCAAGCTGCTGAGACGACTCTTGTCTGTCTATAAATGGGTGAGTATTTTACACGGGGAGCATACCGCAGTGCAAAATACCATGGTTTCTCCAGACGAACGCGTCAAGAAGGCGGACGAGCATGTCCTCTCGGACTCGCTCCTTGAAACCACGATCAGTGGCAAGTGTACTGAACGGATGACGCGATAACATGAGAGAAGGGTAAGAGCATGCGATATATGGCCACGCACCGGAAAGTGTCGTTGCGAATTTTCTCCCTCACTTCGCATGGTCCTCTCGCGACATATTCAAGGAATGTTTCGGCGGGTAAGTCGTTGACCCTGAGCAAGATTTTCCAAATCCTGTGTCGCAGCGTTGGATCCTGCAAAAATCCCGTTGGTGGATGAACACGAAGCGCCGGGCCCAGAATCGGTGAGTCGAGCACGTACTGCTTTAGATGGGATGCCTTCGATGAGGATCAGGCGGCGGAGCTTCTTCACGCTTTCTTCCACGTCCTCTGAAGTTCGCGTTTTAGGAGGATAGTTTTGGTTGCGAAAGAATCTTGTTGAATGCGCGCGCGGTGGCTGCCAGATCTGCGGGATCGCTCATAGTGGACTAAAAACCAGCTAGTAGCTTTTTTGACAGGCAAGGGCCAAGGGGGGGAACGGCTGTTGTCGTGAGAACGTCGTTGTGGGGAGAGACCACGTGCTCGTTGTCAGCTACCCGGGCGTTCGCGTGGCGTCTCTTCCTCACCAATGGAAGTGCCGTTTATATCCTCTGGAGCCCTCAGTCGCGCACATTATATTATAGTTCGCAAGGTTGAGCTCGCGCAAACCGCTCAGCAAGCCGACGACTATTTCCTCGAGGAAGTCGCTGCACTCCGCGATCGCCTTTCGCGTCCCGGGTTCTCCTCCGTGCGTCCAGCCCAGCCCTCCTTCTAGGAGTGTATCTTTCGTTGAAGACCGCTTAGGCCCAATGTCGCGAGTACCTCATTATGTTGCTTTATTGCTCGATGAACACAGTGGCTGGACTCCCTCCTGATGCACTAGAATTTGCGCTCCCGTATGCCGTGAACTTGGCGGAAGCTGGTTCCTCCTTCGAAGATAGGAAGACCGGTACGTTCCGCGCTACCCCAGTCTACGTCACCTTCCGCAGCTCCCGCCAGGGTATCTATTCTGTTCCGAAATCATGTCCCCGCATCATGATTTGAAACTCATGCTCGTAAACACTATCCGTAAGGTATATCATTGTTGTCCATCAAGGCGTATTTCGTCATGCGGCATTTAGGATCTCGAGGCTGATTCAACCATGCGCATAGTCCTCGCATTGAACTATCTCATTCAATGCCCAAGTGAGGACGTCATCCCTGCAGTGCAGGCCCGTCTTCATGGTTTATTGTCCCACAAATCGTGCGCCATCCTTCTCTCGCTCGTAATCAAAGGTTATGATTGCGCCTTTCAAGACCGCGTATACGTAGGCGGGCGCTGCATGCCGCTCGCTCTCTATCTGAATGTGACCCTGCTGCGCTCCGATGGTTGTCGCCTGAGATCTCAAGGTGTCTTCGTGATACAGACAAAGGAGTCGTTGGCTCTTCACTTGCTGTATGCAGCAGTCTATACAAGGTCGGTTCGTATTGTAGCGTCCAGATCTCGTGGCCTTACATTCCCAGAATGGATTACTTGGCCCTGATACCCTAGGCAATGCATATCAGTCTCTAGTCCGCTTCGAAAAATCTTCCACAAGTTCCCCAGCAGCGATGTTGGTAACACAGAAAGCGCTGCGGCTGTACTCTATTGTTCAGTAAGTTCTCGTGACTTCATTGGCGCATGCTGGACGACGTTCCGGAGCAGACCTTCCAAGGAAGTACTGAAAGTTGTCGTCGGACTTATCAAACGATCTGCCAACATCACGAAGGCGCATGGTAAGTCTCGCCTGCTCCGCTACTACTCAACCAGATACAAACGGCCATCTATGCAGTCCTACTCTACGATTGTTTCTCTGTCCTCCGAAATACCCCCGCGGACATATTGATACCCTTTACCACGTCGAACGGGTCCCCTGTATCACATATTCGCCACTTACTTTCGAACGATCAAAGCGAGCAACACTTGTTTCTCTCCTGTTTAAGTTGCCTTCCTCCGGCCGTATGGGCTGGCACAATACCAGACGTTCCCGCAGTTCTCGAAGCTTGGGAGGTCGATCGTGTGATGCGACTGCTCTCCACTCCCGATCCAGCCATTTGGTTAAAGGTGTGTCGTCCTCTGTTTTCCCTAGCGTGCTCCCTCAGCCCCCTTTTAGACTCTACGCGTGTTGACAAATGTTGACCCGTCCATTGTCGAATTATACTTTTCTCAGAAATTGGGAAGTCTGGACCGCTCTGCGGCGTCGTGCGAGGACGAAGTACTCGCCTTGCTTGAAGTGATAACGATTCTTGCCGGCGATGATGCTGAACTATATGCAAGATCCATCAGGGATGTCATATCACCTGCGTCGACACGGCCCGATGCTTGGCGAAGCTCCCAAGTTCTCGAACGTGCAGTAGAAACCGTCTTGTCTTCTCTTCGCGATGGTAAATTTTACTATCTGGTTGCGTATAGACTGACTTGACTGGCTGGGTTCAGGTGAAGCCACTTTTGGTGAAAACGTTGCGACAACCCTGCTGACGCCACTTGCTGAAGTGGAGGCAGAGACGTCCTTCACTCCCACCCTGATGGTCGTGCTAACAGCTTTGGCCTGCGAGTACGCCGGGCGTGTTCCCGTGTCCCCAGTTCAGCTGCTATGCGGGTTAAGCCGACGGCTGATTTCATACCCAGGTCCGGATGTTTGCTTTTATTTTACTGCACGTCGGCCTGCATTAACGTCATTGCAGCATCTATTCAGGAAGTTGGCCTTCTGGCGATGATGCGCCTGGCAGCCGAATGCCAAAAGATCCCGCCCGAGACAATCTCACACATTCAACATCTAAGGAGCACAGCCAGTCGCCATATATCACGTGTCAGTTCCTTCATCCTTTCGCCTTTCATAGCCAGTGGTCCCTGACAACGAGAAACGATTAGAGATGTTCTCAGTTTGAAGACATGGCCCGCAAGCCAGACGAGTTGAAAGCCGCTGTCGCGAACAGTCGCTCGCGCTCAGTGAGGGCTATTTATTCAGGACACGTTTATAATATCGACCCACATCACACCAGCTTCCAGACTTCCTCCTCGCGCTCGAGTCCAAGTCACCAGCGCCTCCTAGTTCACCTCACATCAATTCCTCTTCACGCGCAGAGTCCCGATCATCGTTCAGAGGAGCACAGAAGCTCCGGTATACAGCCTACGAGCCACCTCCTCCCTCACAACCACGTCGCTCGCGCGCCACGAGCAGCACGCGCTCCATACCCACTTCGGACTCTCACGATGACCTTGCACGGACCGTCACAGCTGGAGATTTAGCGATTGCAGCTGGCAGCCCTGAGCTGCGCGCGCTCTCACTTGTTGGTACCCCCCACACTTATTCCTTTGGGATGGTACATTTTGATGCCACCAGCAGCCGCAGTACGTGAGAAGTCCACCCGGCTCTCCCGTGCGGAATCCGACGTCCATCAGTCTGCTTGTGCGTCCGCTCGACCTTTGAAGGCACAAATCACTGATGTCCGCGCAACTCATACTACGAACAGAGCCCACGGGCAGATCTGATCTCCCTCGACGTGCCTTTCATTGCAGAGCAGCCAGACGACGTAAAGGTATCCGAGCAAGACGAGCAGAATCGTGATGATTTCGCAAACGTGTGGGACACGGCGTCGACATTCTCTGCCCGAGGGTGGTGCGACGAGACTCTGGAAGCGGTTGTGCGCCGCCTTCAAGGCCTCGGATTCCCCCGGGGTCTCGCCGTTCTCCCTGCGGACCGGCCGCCATTCCAAGGTGGGGCCTATATTTGCTCGTGGCATTGCCACGGATCGTTTCTGATTGCGCAACTGCAACCTACAGGCGAACTGAAGATTTTGGTTCTGGGAGGTCCGGATGGTCGTGGACGGGCGGTGTTAAGATTGCACGAGGAGCGGGACAACGACGAGGATGGATGTTTATGGCGCATGCGGAGCGATGACGAAGGTTTACTGGTAGCAGTAAAGCAGGTCCTTTCTGGATAAGGAGGTTGTGGCGTTGGCGCCCTGCAGTGGGGCTGTGGATATCCAAGATCTAGGACAGCGGTTGTGCAGGGACCGTTGGGGAGTTGATACGCCCAACGTAAAGTCTCGTAATCTCGCCGCGGCAATTGGTCTAACGTTTACTCTCGTTGCTGTTCCATAGCAACCCGGACTGAGAGTACAGCTGGGAGTGAAGAGAAAGAAAGACCGAGGTGAGACGTAATGACGTTGATATCCCAGCAGCTCCAACCTGACCGTCGTAAGCTGGCAGACAAGGGCTTCAGCAGGCAAACATCAGCTCCGAGGCATTTTGGAGGATGCCCCGTCACAAGAGATTTATCATTATTCGGCGAGTGGGGGGGAGTTGAGAGTTAGCGGGTGGTGTGGGGATAACTTTTGGAAAGTAAAGTACAGGCCAGGCAGACGAGGATCGAGATACCAGCGAGCGAGAACAGGCAAGCGGATAAATGCGACGATCGCCGAAGAGCGTAACGCGTCCAGCTCGTTGATGGCTTGCAATCGTCAAGTCGGGTGTGAGGTGGTGCGTCTCGTCGTGAAGGGCATAAGGCAGAATGTGCACATATAAGATAAGATAAGGGGTTTGGCTTGTGATGTGAGGCGGATCAGAGTTCGAACGGGCATTTGCCGCGGCTCAACAGCATCTTGGTCGTTACTCCCCCGCAATGAACACGATGGCCGTCACAGAGAAACGCCCTGAGAGAAGATGACTTTTCTTTCTGAGATGGCATACCACCCACAAACTCAAGCTGGCCGTCCTCTGGGGCCAGGGCCTCCGCGTATCGAGAGACCGGCGAGAGAACGATGACGGAACCAACGAGTGCGGTCACGGTATCGCCGCTCGCGCTCGAGTTCCTCTCCACAGTGATATGGTTACACAACTGTGCTCTGGGCAACGTAAATCAGTACGAGTCGGGGGTGTCGTCGGAACTGCTACGACTAGATTGATCTCGGGCGGGGGTGACTGCACTGCAGCTCGGGTGTTCGTGCACTGGCGGTCTCAGCTCCGGCCATCGATCATCGCAAGCAAGAGAAGAAAAGGTGCACCGCTTGCGTACAGCTTTCCGAACGGACAATCTCTCTGCACATTATCCACATTCCTCACTAGTACTGCCAATCCGTACGCCATTTATCGAGACAAGCTACAAGTTCATGGAAGTCCGACGGCATCGTTGAGATGCACCTAGTCCAGCTAGTCAAGTTCTGTGAGCGCGCGACTGTAGAGAGCGAGAGCAGCAAGCCCATCCTCCCCTCTGTGGAGATTGAGCCGACTAAGAGAAAGTGAAGAAGATGAGAGACACTCACCCCAGGCCGCGCTTGCTGGCAACACGGAAAGCTGAGTTGACAATGAGCTCGTTGACAGCCGAGAAGTGAAATAAGAGACGCTCACGCCACATCGCGCTTGCGGGTGCTACGACCCTTGAGTTCCTTTTTTTGGTTTTTTGCTGCCGTCGGGAATCACATTGGATACTTCCGTTGTGATACCAACGCCGGTGACGGTCTTCAAGAATGATTTCACCAGAAATCTTATGTCCTCCTACCGTCGTTTTCGCGATTCATCAACGCCCTGAGACTTGCTGAAAGCACCTCTAATGCCTTTCCCTTCCACCCTTCGCCGCCATCTCCACCGCTTGAGTTTCAAATGAACGTTTCCTACAATCGCCGTGTCAGTAGTGGCAAGGCATTCACTGGCCTTTTTACATACGTCGGCTTCATTAATGGTTATAACCCTTCTTCCCATACATTATTCAGCCTCATTTGCGGCGAGGGTAGAAAGTACTAAGTAATCCCCCAAGCAGGGCATTCTGTCCCACGACTTGCTTCCAGGACTTATTGTTCTTGAGCAAACTTCCGACGAGCTTGGCACCTGCTCCTGCAGCACCACCAGCACGTTTCTCCATCGCAAAAGCCCTGGCTGCCCGAGGTTCAAGCGCGCGGCGCTGATGAGGAGCCTGTTTATTGTGACTGCTGATATCTTGAGCACCGGCCCCAACGAGCCCCATCCCGCCGCCCCACTTGAGCGTACTCAAGGATTTTTCCTTGACGTCCGATCCGAAAAGGCTCTTGATTCTGGGCGCGAAGGATTTCGCCGATTTGGGCGACATGTTTTTCGCCGATTTGAAGAGTGTTTCGGCCAATTGGAGTCTCCCTCCGCGTTTTTCAAATTCCGCATGAGCCCGGGCGTGGTTGTGTCTAGAAACATGAAGTCCATCAGGACCGCCGACGCCCCTACTTCGAATGCAAGCCCGCCATACCGAATTGGAGCAGACAGAGCAGGGGATATGGTAGAGGTGGCCAAGGCAAGGACGACGAGATTCGTAGGGAAGCGCATGTTCGAAACGTAAAGTCGATTAGAGAGATCTGTAGGTTTGGAGGAAAAAAAAAAGGTAGAGCGTGTGCGAACAATCGTGTGCGGGCTGCAGGTCATCAGGGGATCGTCCCAGGAAACAGCATGACGGACCTAAGCATGACACTCACCAACCAGTGCCTCAGAAAGAGTGAACGTGAACGTAGAGCAAGAGCTACGATGATTCACACAGAGATCAACCCATTTATATCTGAACGATCAGTATAGTAACGCCGTTGCGACAGGATGTCGCATCTCGGATCGATTACTTTCCATGACTCCGGAGCATGGGGCAATATGGCCGAAGCTGTTGCTTGCTTTCGGGATCAGTGCCTGGTAGGACGCGGCGACAGCATAACGTTCGTTAGCCATCGTCTCACATTCCAAAAGCGTAGGCGCGGGGGAGAGGTGTGAATAACCCTCTCGCATCATCGCGCGCGATTGTAAAAGTGCCGTGTCTGGAAACCGAACAGATGGGGGATCTCGAAATGTTGGAAGTCGAGGTGATCGAGGTGGCGACTGATATCACCAGTGAAATTTTCTCACAGGGAATGATACCACTTGTTATCTCAGCTGCCGGAATGTGAGAAGTGGGGGTCAAAAGGGAGAGGACGAGCCTTCAGACTCGGAGATGTGTCAGTGAATCCTTAGATTTCATGTGTGAGGGTCAGATCCCTGCGTGGCCTCAAGTTGGTACATGCCGAAATGCCAAAATCTTACCCTTCTCTGGAGCATACGCTAACTTGATGTATGGGATATTGCATCGGTGCATAGCTCCTCATCCCATTATTACGTACTATGCGACAGCTGATCTACAGTTACAGCAGGTCAGAAAGACGGGATGCTTCAGGCACCTACGGTCACGGTGAAACTCAACGTAGACAACACTCTGGCCCGGCACATCTCCTCAATGGTGCGCGTAATTGTAAGGGCATTATGCGCCACCGAGAGTTCCGATCTTCTTTCAATTTACTTGCATCTGCCTCGATCTTGTCCGACCCACGAAGCAGCACACTGAGATGAAGGTTTGGTCCGAATGTCACCTAGACAGACAACCGTGACGTCCGCTTAACATCTCTGTGGCCACGTGGAGGGAGCTCATGGGAACGAACCGAAGAGTCCTGCATAGAAACAACTCTGCCGCTACAGCCACCGGTCGACCCTACCATCAAACAAATCGAGCGAGCAAGCAGGAGAATGGGCACGATCCAGAGAAACGACCCTTTCACGAGCACAGCACAGCGCATCAGCCAACCCGAGATGAACCGAATCGGGAATTCGGTCGGCCACAAGGGCAGCTTACGGTGAGGACCCACTCAGTGGGCTGCAAATACGTTTACGTGGTGGCCCTGGAGCCGTCACGTGAAAGACGTGATGGGAGAAAACGGAATCGAGCTCATCTTGGAGCGCCTTCCCGCCGATTGCGCAATGTGACACCGGCTGCATGCCAGAGGCGAGATCGGACAACGGTGGCAACGGCAACGGCACCGAGATCCATCAGTGAGTGACGGGACGAACAACGCCAGAGAAGAAAAAGTCGGCCATGTGACATCGGTGCGGCGCTGCTCGATGCTGCGTTGCCAATGGAACGCGTCACAGGCCTGGATCATCATTCCCTGAGAAAGTCACGCACCCATCGACTGTGGCTCTAGGCGACCGACAAAATTGTGGGCCAAGCTGCTTGCCAGACCCAACGAGGACAAGGTTAGAAAGGCGACTGTCGCGAAGCGCCCGTGCCACGTCGAAATCTTGCCACGTGGTAAGCCGTGCGCGACGCGTGACACGACGGGGGGGGGGCCACGAGGCGCTGCATTGTGCAGGTGCCAGCGGTCCTGGTTAGATCACAATCGGCCACTCTGACGCGACTGTATCATCTTGAGAAGGCCCGGGGCCGCAAGAACGGTGGTCGGGAACAACCGCCGCATTCAGCGCCCTTCAAGGGAAGAGCACGGGGATATGGATGCCCTATCATGGCCAGTGGCACGCGTGAACAGAGAGATGTTTGCCAACATGAAGGTTGGCTTGAGCCCGCTGGCAGAGAGCTCGATTCATGGGGATGATCGTGGTGGAATACGACGATTGCAGGCAAAGAGTGATCGATCCGGATGATCACTGTGCAATACCGCTATAGAATTGCACTTGAAGTCCCCAAGCGTCCGAATACTAAGGAAATACCATGACGCCATCGCACAGTTGGACATCCCAAGGTTAACGGTCTTTTGTGACATGACACTGGGGGTCTCACCTGTCGGTGTGAGAGACGGTCGTAAATTGCATCAGGACGAAGCCGCGTTAGGGAATGACAACCAAGCAGGATTTGCGACCGATAGTAATCAATTCTCATTTAATCAGGTTATCGTTATCGTGATCGCTGTAAGGTGCGAATGATCGTATCCAATCCACTCAAGAAACCTTCCGTGCTCGTAAATTTTAATGCCGCGAGCGCATGCTCATGGTACGTAACGTAGGGACTTGATAGAATCAACTTTAGTGAGTGTTTCACGTCAGAGACAACTCAAGCACTTACACATTCTGAGACCCTGGATGTCCTTGACACGCGTCCGCTCAATCGATCTGCGCGCTAGAAGAACACGGATACTGGCCCAGAGAAGTATCAAACAGCCGAAGGCCATTGAGATGAGCCAGTAGAGCGGAAGCAGCTTGTGGGAGCCACCGAAAACCGAGTGGAATGGTGGTGTGTAGATGATAAACATAACTAAAGCCCCACCGCCAACAATCCCGAGGAAGTTGTACTTGTTGCTAATTATGCTTTTCCCAAACGGTAGATGGAATTTCGCTTTGACAGCGAAGACCTACGTAGGCCAGTGGGCGGAAATTTGAGGGTACTAAAGAAATGCCACTTACGTTGAAGCACTGTGTGAAGAATATTGACAAATACACTATAATCATTGTCTGTCATTTGAAAGAGAAACATCAGCCATGCCGACAGCACGTACCAATAGACTGGGCTTGTGCAAGTGCTTCGACTTGTTCCGCCCCATTAATGCTCTGCCCCTTGTAGTTGATGAAATTCGGACTGTGACTCTTGAAGTATTCTAGGAGCGATGGTGTAAGGCATCGCCAATTGAGCACGGTCAGCTTACCGCCATTCTTCTGTGCGCTCCGAAGGTCGTTCGGTGAAAAGCCATTCTTGTAAAACACAACGAAGTACGCCAGTAACCTGAGAGCGGTGCATTGGTACCCAAAGTATACACCAGAACGGCACTTACGATCCGATTGTCTCGATGATCCCTATTTCGAGGTACGAATAACTAAGGACTTTGGCATCGACGAGGGTTTCGCCTTCAGAGGATTCAAAGCGATCCACCCAAAACTCGCGGGTGAATGGGGACTTGAGCTTTCGTGCAAGGACGGTTAAGCGGCTGGGCCGAGTGGCCAATTGCGACTCGGTATCCTGGCCTAACGTCTTACTACGACGCAGGGAACGTCGTTTGCGGTTCATGATTGAACGCTCCGTCACTACGTTCCAACATGAATAAGATACGTTTAGTACAGGCAACGAGGAAGTCTAACCAGGCTTCCTTGGAGGCATCCGCATCACACTGTCCATCGTCTCGGGCTTGTCCCACGCAAATGTCAACTGCGAGTCAGATCAGCGTCATCAACCGTATCACGTGTAGTAAGGATGGTAACAAGATGATACATACGGCAACAAAGAGCTCGAAACCAAGATCTGAAATGGACCCGTCAACGATGAAATCTCATGGTGCGTCGGTCTCACCTATTACAAGAATGAGGATAGCCGACAGTGGCAAAGGGACGGGTATGATCACATCTATGGCAGGGGTGAATTTCCACGCACTGCCGAAAAGTGACGGCCTGGACGCTTACAGAGAAGCTGAGGGATGACCTCAGGCGTGGTGTGTGTAATCGTATATTGGATAGACCGCTTCAAGTTTACGAATATTTGACGACCCTCTTGGACGCCTTTCACGGTGGAAGCAAAGTTGTCATCGAGGAGAATCATATTAGCGGCTTCTTTGGACACATCTGAGCCCGAAATGTTCATAGCAATGCCGAGGTCCGCGCGCTTCAGAGCGGGGGAGTCGTTGACGCCATCACCAGTCCTGCGGCAGGTTGTCGGATGTGGCAATAATGCGACGTAGGAAGTGCTTACACTCCAACGATATGTCCCAGAGCTTGAGCACGTTTGACTGGTGGAGAACATCAGATCTTCTAAACACGATCATGGACGAAGAAGAATATGTTACCGATCTCGAGTTTGTGCTGAGGTGACGTCCGCGCAAACACGATCTCTTGTTTATCGAAAACTAAATGACGTCTGGATCACCACAGCATGCAACACGTGGCGATGCCGTCGACTTACTTAAATCCCATTGCCAACCTTCGAGCGAATCAATGTCATCACCGTGAATAACCACAGCCGATACTTCGTCTTCATATATTTCCCGAGCAGATCGACCTGTCTTGGCGCTGAGAGAATCTTTCGTGTCACCAACCATGAGATTGATTTTGCGGGCGATAGCCTCCGCGGTCTTGGGGTGATCGCCTACATAAGGATGTCGCGGTGGATGAACGAGGCATTCGGTTGAAAACTGATCGCTTATGAGCAACACACCAGTAACCATGATGACCCTTATGCCAGCCAGGCGTAGTGTGCCAATGGCTTCGCGCACCCCGTGCTTGGGTGGATCCTCGAGTGAGACCAGACCCAGGAAACAGTATTCAGAGTCCGGGAAGTTCTGGTCCTTCTTCGAAAAAGGATGGCCCACAGGGTATTTGTCTTCTGGAAGGAGGTACTGCGCACAACCAATCACGCGGTGACCCCGTGAAGCCATGTACTGCAAACAAGAAATAAGCCACGGATTCGCCGCCACTGTAAAGACAACTGACGTTGTACGCCGCTTCGTAGCTCTCTTTATACACGTTGTCTATGGGTAAGACTTTTCCATCCTTAAGATAGGTCGTGCTCTTCGCCAGAACGCGTTCAGGTGCTCCTTTGATGTACGACACAAAACGGCCGGTGTCATGGGGCTTGTTGACGATAACTAGGGCCCATTTGTTCATCGAGTTGAAGGGCACCTCAAACACCTTGGGAAACGCGCGCAAGTAAGCATCGTAGTCCGACAACGAACGACCTGCGAAGCGTGCGAGGCCAGTCTCGGTTGCATCGCCCATGATCTCGCGTTTCGAGAATTCGACATCGACACGATCAAACTTTATACGCGAATTGAGAGCAGCGGTGGCAACGAGCTCGTTCATCCCAGGAGCGTCGAGTGTGAAGGTTGCGGTATCTTGCTCGTCATTGTTCGACTGGAATGCCGAGAACATCTTGCCGCCGCTCCATAGGTTCGTCACCTGACATGTGGGCGTAAGTCTCAGCTGAGTGGATATTGGGCTTTGGGTTCACACCGTCATCTGATTCCGAGTGAGGGTGCCAGTCTTGTCGGTGGCAAGCAAGGTCAGCTAGCACCAATGGTGAGTCAGGTCCAGGATTTGGCGAAAAAAACCCACCGAGCCTGAAAGAAAATGCGTCAGAGGCCACGACGTCACAGGAATAAAAGGCTAATGAGTACCCAAAGTCTCCACGCCTTGTAGATCCTTGACTAGTACATTCTGGGCAGCCATACGCTTTGCAGCAATAGACAGCCTAAACACGTTGGTCGATGCAAAACGACGGCCAATACAAGAGACGTACAGTAACGTAACGGTAGACGGTAAGCCCTCCGGGACGAATGCCACGAGAATCGAGACCGCAAAGGTGAACGTCTGGGTTGCCTTTCCCTTGTAAACGGTAGTCACGCCAACAGCGAGGAACACGATGGCGAAGAGAATCGCAATGCCAGAAAGCAGCATCACAAAGCGAGCGCTAAATATTCATGACGTATTTGGTCAGATCACCATATTCTCTCATCACGAGATACATACATTTCAACAGCCAGCGGAGACTTGTTCCCAGTCTCGCCGCCCGTGAGCCGCGCGATCTGACCTATAAGAGACTCGTCTGGTGAATGGGCCAGAAACTAAGGAAGATGACTCACCGATAAGGGTATGGTCCCCAGTCCGGACGACAACTAACCAATCAGTTGAGTGCACATCCTCAAGAGAGCTCTTGGAGACATACCACCCCATCCTTCGCCGTTCACGATCAGAGTCGAGTTGAAAGCCTATGACCTCCTGATGAGTGGTAGAGATGTGCAAGGACAACACGACGTGCCAAGTTCTCAGCTTCAACTGGGCGAAGACTCGTCCCTTTGAGACTGGGCCCACGTTCTTGAGGTTCAGACTCGCCGGTGAGACTACTGTTATCGATTTTGAGATCTATTGAGGCAAAGATAAGGAGGTCTGCTGGGGTCTTGTCACCGACACGCTGTGCGAGGACGGTCGGAAATTAGCCGGAGAAATAGGCACCGGATGGGACATACCAAAAGCACGACGTCTCCCTTCACGAGGCTAGCAGCAGGAATACTGTTGAGGTTTCCATCACGCAGGACGCGGCAGGACGGCGGAATCATAGCAAGGAAGGACGCAAGGATCGCCTCGGACTTCTGCAATTGGTAGAACTCGATGAACGCGTTGAGGAAAGCGACTCCGATGAGAATGCCACCGAGGTAAGTGTTCTGAATGTTATCCTGCAGGGAGAGGGAATTTCGATATGCGCAATGATAGAAGGGCAGGCGAAGACTCACATGAAAGTCGATGCCGAGAAGGATGTACTCGAGAATACCAGAAATGATCAGAATGATGTTGAACATGGACCTGAGGCAGTCGATGTACTATTGGGGGTGATCAGGCAGGCAGATCGCCAGAGTCGGGCATGTGAACGGTACCTTCTGCAAAGCGGATTTCTTCTTGGGGGGGGTGAGAGCGTTCGGTCCGTCACGCTGGAGACGCGCCTCTGCCTCGGTTGTGGTAAGACCACGAGATTGGGCAGGGTCTGACCAACTAAAGGATGTGTTGAGCAACCCCTGTATCTCCTCGATGGGCAGCGAGTGCTCGGTGATATCGACGTCACCGAACTTGGTGTTCTCGGGGCGAGACTTATCCTTTGTGAGGTGTTCATAGCCAGCGTCGGCAAGACGCATCTCTTCCTGGGTCAACTGTCGCTTCAGCTCCACACCTGCCGGACGATACTTCTCATCGCGGCGAGGAGGTTCCTCTCCAGGAAAGGCAACAACAGCACGGGTAGTGATGATGTTTATGGCCTCGATGTCATTGTCGTCTGGCCTGGGGGACTTTTCTGGATCTGGCGGCTGCGTGGACATGCTAGACAGGGGATGGGGTCTAACGACGAGGCGAGGTCGGTGAATAAAAAACCTGGAACCGGCTACGTCACGAACGACCCCTGGTGCTCCGCAAAGCCTCGGACGTGCAGCAGCATTAAACTAAACCAAGCGTGGAAGACGTTGGAACGTTTCTCTCCCCTCCGTTTTGCCTTACGTGAGTGAGTGCCTCAATAAAATACTTCCAATCGATGTCGACGAACGACTCGATGATAAGAACGTTCTGCTGTCTCTAATTGCAAGAAGCGCAGATAGGGTCACGTTGTTCAGTCGTGGGCCACGAGACACCACGCTCCACGTTCCAACTGTCGGGGCGCCACTCACTTTTTTTTTTACGTCGTGTTCTCGTTCTCGATCTTTACGAGAAGGAAAAAAAAAAAAAAAACTCCTTTGCTCCCGGCGCTTATCCTCTTTCTCTCATCTAATCTAGCGCGTATCTCGGGCTCCAAGTATGCCACCCCACACTGCACTGCCCCGGCAAGATGGCACCCCACCCTCGGCAAGCACCCTCCACTTTTCTCTTCCTACGTAGCATAACATCCATTGCCCCGCAACTGCGATCCAGGCGACACCAACAGGGCATGCTTCGCATGAACCGAAGATCGGTGGATCGGAGGCCGGTACGTTTTTTGTTTTATTACCCCTCGAACCAGCCACGCCCCATGCCCAAACACCCCCACCCCCCGGCCCATCTGTGATTTCTTCAGCCTTCATCGTCGTCGTGATTCTGCTCGCGGCAATCGTCGTCGCCTCGAGCACAGGCATCTATTTCCTCCTGCGCAACGGCGAGCCCTCGGACGCGGACCGCGCCGCTCGCCGCCGCAAATACTCGATCCGGCGCCACGGCGTGCGCGCGCACCCGTTGCCCATCGGCCTCCCGGGCTCGCTGAGCGAGAAAATCGGCAGCATATTCAAAGGGCGACGCGCGGGCGCGGGCTGGGTGCCCGCGAGAGGCGACGAGGACCCGGACCCTGACGAGTGGGACACCACCGATGAGCCCCTGCGCGAGCGCCACGACGACAACGGCGGCGGTGGCGATGTCGCGTTGGCTTGTCGTCCTCAGCAGCAGCAGCAACGCCCACGAGAACGAGAACGGTCACTCGAGGAGGAGGAGCACCCACGCATAGTGTCGGTGCCTGCCTCGCTCCGTGCGAGCCTCACAGAGGTCACCACGGACAGCGCGCACAAGTCTCGCTCGGCGTCTCACGTCGCGGCCGAATCTTCCGCGAGTTTCGGCCGAGGTTCATCCCCAGATGCGCTCGTCCACGTGCTGTCGTTCCCCACAGAAGAGCCGGATGAGGAATGGCTCGACGCTCGCGGTACCCGAAGTGGCGTTGGCGGCCTGGGCGCCAACAGCATCACCAACGTTCCTGGCCCTCTGACGCCCCGGCCACGTAGGGCCGACTCTGAACACGAGATCACGCTTTTTGCGGGCAGCACACCCTTCCGGGATGTCTAGGTGTGCCTTGGTTGACAACATGTTTGACGGCTCACATCCTTTTGTCCTCCTCTTTTCATGATCACGATATAACGAACTCTCTCTTTTGTGTGGCGGACTCCGAACGTCTTTTGTATTTTGTGACGCACTCTACTCTTCAACATTTTGGCGACGATAGCATACGGTACGAAGGTTGGCCCCGAGCGCCCCGAATTGTCTCAGTACTTTACTACCTTACTCGTCTTCTTTGGCTTTCTTTCTCCACGGGCGCACGCGTGTACGTTCCATTCTTCGGAAAAAGGATTGATGTGTATGATATGATAGGCGCCCAGGGATCTCCTTTTATCTTTCCTACATCACCTAGAAAGAGACGGAAATGTTGACGTTGGGATTACGTCCTTTGCATTCGTGTGGCGCTACCTGCCCATTCCTCCCGAGCACGACGCCCCCAAATACTAGTACCCGATCGCGGAAAGGTTGCCAAGCGCAAGATGAAAATGTGCCATATTAGCTTAGGGCGCCCCGAAGGCGGTGTTCATGCGGGTTTGTGGTTGTCGCGTGCGATAAGCACAATCACATCCCTCTCGCACGTGGGGGCCTTCCATGCGTTGTATGCTCCGTCACCGTGACGGCCCAAGCTGTGTGTCTCCGTTCGCACGGGGCGGGGGCCTCGGAGGAAGGAAGGCTGCCTTTGGTGCACACACACATGGCCTACTATACATATCAGGGGGGCCAGATTGCTTCCGAATCGCGGGAAAAAAAAAAAAACCCCCCCCCGTCCACGTCAGAACGGACGACGGTGGTAGACCTCATTTGTATGAATGAATGGGGAGAACAATCTCTGTGGAAGGGTGTTTGAGTTTGAGCGTTATTATTGATGTGATGTGCCTATGCCATGCCTAATCGATGCATATATATATCGATGTGATCAGAACGAGAAAGGGGCTACCATGCGAATCTCACTGCAACCGTACATTCACTGCCTCCCCACGTGGTTGCGCTCTCAGCTCTCAGGAGGCGAATAGTATAACAACGCACAACGCCCTAATCGTTCCATCAAGGGTGAGAACGATGCGCTATACCGGAAGCATGAAGAAACTAAGACGCCAATTGTGTGACAAGGACTCTGAACTCAGGGTCTGATGCGACTAACAATGGATCGGCGTCGCGCACCGCTTTTGTCCACGCACCTTATCTTTCCAAAGGTGCCGAGGGGCTCCTGTCACATACACCAGAACATGGCGCCAGATGTGTAGATGGGCGGACTGGAAGGCACGGCACGGTGGGCACCCCCATGCCCTTACGCCTCCACATCGAGGTCCATCATCGGAATAGACACGGACTGCTCTCCTTCGGAAGCGGGTGGTAGTGGTGGTGGTGGCGCCGGCGGAGGCGAATAATCTTCCTGTCCCCTCTCTTTGGCGCGAGGTCGGGTACGAGCCCGGGGATTCCCGCGACGGGAGCGGCTTGCGCGTGACGCTGACGGTGATGATGTTTGAGAAGAAGGCGGCGGCGCCTGCGCTGAAACGAGGGCGGACTCGGACGGCTGCCGACTCGGGGCGCTTGCCTCTTCGGGACGCAGCGGTTGCTCCTCGTCCTCCTTCGTACCACCGGCCACGGACCGGCTCCGAGCGGAGGAACGCCGCGTGTAGCGCCGGGAGCTGCCGCGCGCGCGGCGCGCAGGTGCGCGTCTTGAGGGAGTTTCGTCGCCGTCCGCGTCGACGCCCTCGTCGTCCACGTCGTCGTCGCCCGCGTAGAACTCGTTCGGTGCGACGCGCCTGCGCAACGGGCGCGCGCTCGCGCTCGCGTCGGCTTCGGCTTCCTGCTCCACTTCTGCGGCCGCCTCTTCGGTCGCGAGCCACTCTTCGAGCCCGGGCGGGATCTCGCGCATGGCCACGCTCGGTGCACCGCCGAGGTAACGCAGCTTCTCGCGGATGCTCACCGTGATGCGCTGCAGGCTGGCGGGAGAGTTGAGGTTGTCGACCTTGCCCGTGAGCGGGGGATGCAGCTTCCAGCCCGAGTCCGCAAAGTACGCGTCGTAAATCGTCGCGGGGAGCGTGTCGGGTATGTCTGCCCCAACAAGGACGGCGGTCTCGTATGCCCAGCAGCGAGATACGTTCTTGACCGTGTATCCGCCACCGCCCACGACGAGTAGCGGTACGGCGAAAGTGCGCACATAGTTGACGCACTCGCCGTGAGCGGCAATGGACAAGTTGAATGCGCCGAGCCGATCGAGGCCTAACGAGTCGGCGCCACACTGCAGCACGATGCTGGTGGGCTGGAAGTGTGTGACGGTGTCACCGATGACGGTTTTGAACACAGTCAGGTACATGTCGTCGTCGATGCCGTCCTGCAGTGGCACGTTGAGACAAAAGTACTTGCCGAGCCCGGCACCATTCTCGTCGAGCTTGCCGGTGCCTGGGAAAAAGTCGCCCGTATACTTGTGAAAGGAAACGGTCATGACGCGGTTCGAGTGGTAGAAAGCGAGCTCGACACCGTCGCCGTGATGGATGTCGATGTCTATGTATAGCACGCGAGGGTGGTATCTATCGCAGAGAGCTGTTTAGAACTGCGATACAGGGCTGGTATGGCTCTACGCACTTGAGCATCTCCAATATGGCCAGTACGGCATCGTTGATGTAGCAAAATCCGTTTGCCTCGCCACGCTTGGCATGGTGAAGGCCGCCGGACCAATTGATCGCTGTGTCTGTGGTGCCTGCGGAAAGCTTACGGGCACCAGCGAGCGAGCCACCGGTGTACATTTTGCAGAAATCGAACATGTCTGCGAATATTGGACAATCCTCGACACAATTGAATGTGTCAACAAGATGCTTCATTTCATCTTGGTTCCCGGGAGTCACTCTGAATGTAGTACGACGACTGGATTAGTCACATTAGGACCTTGTGTGAGATGGCACACACTTGCTTGGAAAGAAAATCTATATATTGAGGATCGTGGTAGGCCTCGAGCTCCTCGCGGGTTGCTAATCGCGGATTGTAGATGTGGTGAATCTGCTTGTCAAGGCCATATCCCATGACGAGCGCATTGGTCAGAGAGAGTCTGTGCGGCTTCATCGGATGTCGTTCCTGCAGCACAACATGGTCGGGTCGGTACATGCACGGAACGTAGGGGATGACAACATTACGCCATAATGGTGTTCGCCGACGCCTTTGGGGAAATAATAGGACACAATTGGACGAGAATGAGGCTGTGGGGGCAAGGGCAGATGACCGGTCACCATCGATTCCCTCGTGGGCACGACGCTTTGCCCAGCCGACTCACGTTGACTCTTTCCGTCAGTGGTTGTGCGGTTCCCTCGGCGCCCCTATCTGCAAAAAATTTTGAAGCGGAAAATGTGTACGTTTCATACTTGCGCATGCCAGCGTGAAAGTGGGTCCGAGAGGCAGTGCCTGTGTGGGGGAAGGGCGTGTGAGATTGGTCGGATCATGCGTCCCCCGCGTGATGACCACTTACCCTAATATCGAATGTCGAATGTCGTCGACGTCCAAACCCAAACCGAAAGATCCAACTGGATTCAATGAAATCCCGGGGGAGGAGATGCGGGATGCTTACTATTAGCCGAACCGTGAACTGTTTTGAAGCCGCACACGGGAATTAGTCAGCGCACCCCGCACGAGCTCCGTGATTCCCGCAAGGGGGCCAAGCCAAGCCAGCGAAGGGCCACAGACAGAACGGAACGTAAGCCGGTCGGTCCATCCGAAATCCGAAATCCGAAACGCGAAACGCCATCCCTCGTCCCCCGTGTTCCTGTTCCCCACAGCAGACCAGACCCAGACACGACCCGCCCATCAAACCCAAGGGGCAACAAACACCATGCGCTTGTTCCTTCTCCCGTCCATCCTCTTCCTCGTCATCGCATTTACCCGCGGCCCGCCCGCCGCCCTCGCCTCGTCCGGCGACCGTTCGGACGAGTTCCAGCGGTGCCTCGACCGATGCACGCGACAGGCCTGCACAGCCGACGGCCGGCACGTCCTCGCGACCGACCCGGACTCCGCACCGCGGCCGCCGCTCCCGCTCCCGCTCGCGCTGCGGCTCACGCGGTGGACGTGCGCGGACGACTGCAAGTACGCGTGCATGCACGCGCTGACGGACCTGGCGGCGGAGAGCGGCGTGCCGATGCAGCAGTTCTACGGCAAGTGGCCGTTCTGGCGTCTCGCCGGGATGCAGGAGCCCGCCGCGGTCGCGTTCTCCCTCGCGAACCTGCTCATGCACGTCCTCGGCGTGGACTGGCTGCGCCGCGGCGTGCATCCCGCGCACCCAATGCGGCCCTTCTACCTCACCTGGGCCTACGCGAGCATCAACGCGTGGGTCTGGTCCGCGGTGTTCCATACTCGTGGTGCGTGCTGCTCCCTTTTTTTTTTTTTTTCTTTTTCTTTTTCTTTTTCCTCTCCATTTCTTTTCCACACACACTCCCATCCCGTCCTTTCGCTTTGTTGTTCCTCGCCGGTGAGGGGGCGGCCCCGCATGCCTTAAACGAGTTCCTGCATTTTGCGCCTTCTTTCTGATGTACAAGAAACGCGTCTCGGCTGACTGATGCGCGCCCCCACCTCTGGGCGCCTCGCGCATACACAGACACGCCACTAACAGAGAAATTGGACTACTTTTCGGCCGCCCTCGCGATCCTGTACGCACTCTACATGACTGTCGTGCGACTCCTCCACTTGTACCCAGGCACGCCCGCCTTTCCGGGTCGCCCTGAGAGACGCGCATTCTTGTATGTGTGGCGTGCGCTGGCTGTGGTCGCGTACATCGGACATGTCTCGTATCTCGCATTGGCCCCTCGCTTCGACTACACTTACAACATCGTATTCAACGTTGTGCTCGGGCTCGTGCACCATGCGATGTGGGTTCAGTTCGCCGTTCCCGGTAGCTCCCCGCTCAACCGGTATGCGGCGATGCCGGGGAGCTATCGTCCTGCGCACGCCAGCACACAGCCGCCTTGACCGTCGCATTGACGACCGCGGCCACGGCCCTAGAGTTATTCGACTTTCAACCATGGGGCAGGGTACTCGATGCCCATGCGCTGTGGCACCTCGCAACAGCGCCGTTAGCTGTGCTGTGGTACGACTTTCTCCTTAGGGACGCGCAGGACGCCGGATGGAGAGGAAGGAGGCTGTGATGATGTGAAAGATGGGATTCAAACTGTTCGAGTCCGATAAATATATAAAAGGTGATAGTGTTATGGAATGGAATCATTGCCCTGCCACGGAATCATTGTTACTCGGCACAAAGTCGCCTAGTCACCATGTAAAATTTGTAACGATGATGAACCATTTCCGAGTCGCAGTTGCGGTGAACAGGTAGTCTCGCCGGGGTTCAGTGTTCCTGGCGGTAAGAACGTGGGGAGGGGGGGGTTTCGAGGAAACGATTTTAGCTTCGGAACGTATGATGGATGATCGTGATGTGTGGTATTGGCGGGAGATCATATTTGGACATTGGGCCGTGGGTCGCTCAGGTGACGAATTCGATCCAGTTATTTGGAGCACCGCACCGCATGGCACTGAGGGCAAAGCGGACAACTATGGAGAGGTGCGAGTCAAAAGATCGAATGGCGAACACGAGGCAGGGGATACCAGGGAAGGAAGGAGGGAGTGCCGTTAGGAAATGCGTCGTCGAGCTGGCTGTCAATTCCCGGGCAAAGCGGACTGTGCCGACACCACCTGATTCAGTTTACGACCGGGTCGGCGCCACACGCAAGCAATTAAGAAGGGTTGGTCGACGTGCTTTCTGACGGCCAACAGGCTCCATTTGATAAAATTTGATGATGGCGTTGGAGATCACGAGGATTATGTATTCACAGCAGTTGTGGGTGCGACATACGTATGTAGGGCGTGACAACTACAGTCAGTCGGGATACGCGGTGTATGTGTAAGAGGGCCCGCTGTAGAGTAGCGCTGAACCCGAAGAGAATCGATGGTGACGTCGAGTGACCGCTGTGTCAGTCGTCAAGCGGTGAATTGCAAGGATCGAGGGCTGGGCTGGAAGCCTTGCAACGCATTATGAGGGCCACACCGCCTTGATTGAGCTCGGTCGTCGGGGAGGAGGAAGTGGCCGGGCCGGGGACGAGAAAAAAGGGGGGGGAGAGGAGACAAGAGTGGGAAGGTCCGAAGTGATTTTTACGAGATCTCGAATCTGGCGGCGCCTAGGTGGATCCGAAGGCGCGGTGAGCGGACAGGGTCTCGCACTAAAATTTTTTCAGTTGCACCATCCTGTGGTGAAAAAAATGAAAAATGATGATGACTACTGTGGCAGGGTGTGTTATATATAACGGTCTCCACCTTTTCCCTCCGACCCCGACCTTGACTGATCCCTCCCTGCTACACATCCTCCCCCTTTCTCCTTTCTCCACACCTTGCCTGGTGTTGCAGACGTTACGACAAGGTGAGCGATCGATCCATCATTCCTATTATGAGCCACCTGGCCTGCCAGAGGGTAGCGCTCGGTGATTGCGGCCCGATTTGTCTATATTTTATTCTTTTCTGATGGGCCGGGGGGGGGGGAGCAAGGACAAAGTGCGTGGGCCCTGCGTGTAGGCCTGTGTTCATGTCAGGGCACCGTTATTCACCCTCTCCCATGCGGGGACTGTGGCGGCTGGAGGCCTCGAGGCGAGGGTGAATGGGCAACACGAGGCCCTTCGAAACGGGTTTGACCGGCTGGCTGCCGCCTGTCATCATGTCAGAAAAACAAACTGACTTCCCCGTGAGAGGGTTTGTGCCTCGTGCCCTTTTGCTACCTTTGCTCCCCTCACCTTCTTCCCTATAAGTATCTTCGCCCCCACCCCACCCCCTTTAACCACCCATCCACTCACGCTCCCTCCCCCTTCTGTAGCCCCCTCCCCTTTTTTTCATCCATCGATATCGGTCCCGTCCCCTCCTACCCATCCAATGGCTGCAGTGTCTGGCCCCGTTCCCCCAAGACATCCTTCCCCCTTTCGCAAGGCCCAGAAACTGTCTAGGCCATCCGCCACGACCACAGCCCACGGTCCTTCATCGGTGAGCGCTTCCTCCGAACTTTAACCTTGACACCTTCTCACGCTCCCTCCCCCTCTTCCGCAGGGTGCGAGTGGGAGCGACCCGTATCACGGACACGAGTCCACAGCCAAGCTCTGCGCTCGCTTTGTGTCCCACCTATTTGCCTGTCCCGATGTCCCCCCTCCCCCGGTGCCGCCTTCGACCACTCCAACGCCTCGGTTAGACCATTTTATTGCCTACGCGCTTCACCGGACGCGGCTCCACAGTTCGGTCACTTTTGCCGCGCTCTACTTGCTTCAACGTTTAAAGGCCCGTTTTCCGGCCGCCAAGGGTTCATCTGGACATCGTCTATTTATTTCAGCTTTCATGCTCGCTTCCAAGATCATATGCGACGATACTTATTCTAACAAGTCGTGGTGCATCGTAGGCCAGGGTATGTTTGCGCTACGGGAGATCAATCAGATGGAACGAGAGATGTGCTCGTACCTGGAGTGGCAGCTGAACGTAGACGCGTCGACATTGCGCGACTTTCAATGTCGCGTCCAGCATGACTTTGCTGGGCCAGGTCCTTACCCCCCTGTCGTCCTTCCTCAGCCGGCGCCGGCGCCGTTCACCCACCAAAGCGCGAGCAATGTCAACTCGACTGGCTCGACGATTCCCTCGTTCACTCCCCGTGTTCCCCTTCCTAAAGATGCGCCCGTTATTCCCAGCCCGTCGATCCCCACATACCCCTCATCGCCTCCCGATACCCCAGATGCTTCCCACTCTGCATCGACGTCTCCCGCCTCGTCCGCTTCGCCGCAAACACCACCGGATGCTCACGGGACAGGATTTGTCAAGGTTGTTTCGGCAGACTCGAGCCCCGTCCAGGGTCCGGTCATTCCCCACGGTCACGGACCGGCACCGATGCTGGTGAAGCCTGCAAAGGCGATCGCCTCGGCACCTGCTGCTTTGTCTGCTGTACCCTCCCAAAAGCCAAAGACCGCGCACGGCCAGTTTGCGTACGCGACGCGGGCTGTCTGGTAATCGCCTCAAGTTATCCTCTAGTGCTCTCTGTTATCCTTCTTCGTCTCTCATTCATTCCTGTCAAATGGATATCTTTTGCGCTGCTTCTATCTCTTTCTACTTGTCAATCTTGCTGCCTCCTCCCACGGGCTCCGTATGTATGTATGTAATAATTTTTCTGACGTTCGCTTCCACCGCATCAAGGGCTCACCACATTCACCTCACCGACCCCTCTGCATGCTTTGGCACTTTGCATCACAATCGAACCATTAACTCTTTTTTTTTTTGAGCTGTGGGGCCTGACAGATTATTGTTTATTCGGGGAGCCGAGGTCTTGTCGCATTGTCACTCATATCAATGTAACTCATACACTGCTAGCATTTGGTAGAATTATGTCTCTTTCTGTCGTGCAATTGACATTTTTTTTTACCTCTCACTGGCTCGCCGTTGGGGTGGGAATCTCGGTTTCGGGGGTTTGGGGGAAATTGAATGGCCGTGCCACGCCTTGTCAACGCGGGCTGTGACAACGAACGGGAAGTGCACGGATTGGGTGAAATTAGTCATGATGGACCGAGGACATTGCGCCCTTCCTTAATAATAATCAGACCAACCACGGGGACATCCCTTCCCGGAGTGCCGCGTGGCCAAAATCGTTGATCCGAACTCGACGCCGGCCAAAGGCAGATCGTTAACCCCCCCATCATCTTCTGTGTAGAACGACCGACCTGAAACACGTGTGCAACTCTATTAGCCGGTCCGTGTGAAGTCCATCGGCGTTGACCACTCTCGTATCACCGTCTTCTCTAAACGCCGACAGGATGAGGGTGGGACTAAGTAAGCTGGTCTCGGGGCTAAAGTAGACAACTTGGCAAAATGACCAGTTTGAGCGGTTCAAACTCCAACTGCTGTACTACTCCACCTATGCCACCACTTAAAAAGGTCGAACCGTATTCTACCGTTCTGTCGTCGTGCTGCGCCGCGCTCCAACGCCCCTAACTGCCCAACACACCCTTCCTCGAAAAGATCGAACGTTCTACTCTGTGCCATTTAAAGGGGTGCCCCATGTCCACCTTCCTCGCAGATCCACAGTCACAGCCACAGCCCAACCCAGGCCCTCCGCTCCAGGCGCCCATCGACACCACAGGACGACAACAGACACCACCTGCCCTAGACCGCAACCGTGTCCATGTCCACGGCCGCGGCGACCAACTCCAACTCCACCAGCAGCACCAGCACTCCCATCCGTCCCCGTCTCCCACGCCGTCTTCGCCACCGCCGCCGCCTCCAGCGCCCCCAGCGCCAGCGGCAGCCGGAGCCCCAGAACCGCCGCCGACCCCGAAGCAGCGCGACGCGCTGCTCGAGGCGGCCAACGTCGCCTTCTTCGACGCCCTCAGCCACGACTTTGACGCCCGCCACCCCGACGCGGCCGACCTCGCGGACCGCCTCTCCCGAGCGCTCCGCCGCGTGCTCGTCCTCGACGACGACGCCACTTCGGTGCTCGACTATGCCTGCGGTTCAGGTGAGGTGCCCCAGTTAAACGTAGATATCGGAACGCTGATGTTTTTGTTTTGTTTTGTTTTGAAAGGCCAAGTTTCCCGCGCGCTCGCGCCGCACGTCGCGCAGCTCGTAGGAGTCGATATCAGCCCGCGCATGGTCGAGGTGTACAACGCGCGCGCGAACGCGCAAGGTCTGGAGCCTCACGAGATGCGCGCCGTCGGCTCGCTCGCCGAGCTGCAGCAGGCGCGCTTTGACGTCGCCGTGGTGCGCGAACCGCCCCTCCGTCCCTCTCTCGCTCGCTCACTCTCCGCTCTGTGGTCTCTGATTGACCCCTGCTGCCGTCCGGTCGGTCCGGTCGGTCGGTCGGCGTTCCAGTGCTCCATGGCGTATCACCATATCCCCTCGGTCCAAGACGTCACGCGCGAGCTCGTCGCGTACCTGAAGCCGAGCGGCACCCTCGCCGTCGCCGACATTGCACGCGTGGAGGAGGACGAGGGCGAGCCGCCGATCATGGCGAAATATGAGCACATCGTCGCGCACACGCGCGGATTCGCGGAGCGGGACATGCGCGCGTTGTTCGAGGGCGCGGGGCTCCAGAACGTCGCTTTCGAGCGCTTCACGACCTCCAAGAAGGAGGGACGCGATGTCCAGCTCTTCCTCGCCACGGGCACGAAGCCCGCCTCATCGTGAATCGTCGTTTTACAAACGTCGTCGAGTTTCATAGTTTACGAGATACGTATACATGGCGGATACATAGACAAAGTGATAAGGCTATCTGAATCTCAATGTTCCTCCAAACCGCTTGCGCACCACCTCGTTCATGCCGCCCCCGACCTCGCGATACGCCCGCCACCACGCCATCCCGACCATCTCAGCCCGGACGTCCTCCCCAGGCTCCGCCTCCTCGTCCCTCTCATCCGCATGCTCCCACACCGCCCACCGCCGCCTCAATAGCGCGCCCCACCACCGCATGACGCCCACCGCGCGTTCGGCGCCGACGTCCGTCTCCGCACAACGCACGAGATAGCTCCTCACCAGCCCAACGTCCTCCGCCCGCGGCGCATGCCCCACGAATCGTTCCACCCACGCCCGCACCGCCCGCCGCACGTCCTGCCCGTCCACCGCCACCACCACCGCGGTGGCCGCGCCCCCAGACCGCAGCGCGGGCTTCTCCACCTCCGCAAAGCGCGCGCGCGGTGGCGGCGGCGGCGGCACGTACTCGTGCGGGCCCTTGGGCGGCGCCCAGCGCCCGCCGAGGCGCTGCAGCGGTTTGAGCGGGCTCGTCGGCCTCACGGGCTGTTGCGAGGGCCGGACCCGCGCGCAGCGCGCAGCGGCGAGCTGCTCGCGCTGCAGGCTCACGGGCAACGCCGCGAAGACCTCCTCGTCTATCCCGAGCTCGGCGAGCTCGCCGGGATCGACGCGCAGCGCGCCTTGCGCAGGTGGGGCGGGCGGGGCGGAGGACAATCGACCCCTGTACGCTGCGCCGCGGCCGCGTTGTTGGCGTCTGCCCCGCTGGCCTCGGCTTGCGCCTGCGCCTGCGCCCAGGATGCGCAGACGGTTGTTCGCCCCACGTGGCGAGATTGTCGAAGCGGAGCGGCGAGGAGGAGGCTCGTCGGCCACGGATTCTAGTTTAGGGGGAGGGGCAGAACGCCGTCGCTGGTATTCTGCCTCGAGTTCTTGGCGAATGTCCTCCGGCAGCGCTTCGAAAACGGACCTGTCGACTTGTGAGAAGGACGGCAGATCGACTTCCCTCTCTGGTGCTTCTTGCTCCGGAATTGCGGTCACAAGTTCACTCAAAGACGCTCGAGCTGTTGGGTGTTGTTCGATGATGGTATTCTCAGCTGTGGAGTTCGGCTCACGTCGGAACGATAGACGCGCTTGGCCAGGTGTAGGAGCAGACACGGTACGTGTGTCAAGCTTCTGGACCTGGATCGAGATCCCCCTCAGGTCCTGCGGTGCGATGTTGAGCGCACGCAGTAAACGCCAGCTGACCCTCCCGATCACGCGTGGGTCACTTGTCGCGTGTCCATCGGAGTCAGCGAGTGCAGTTTGTTTACTGAACGTCATGCACTGTCCATGTCCCATGAACTATGCCCGAGGCAGAAACGTGTCAGCGGTGTAGACGGACGGTTTGCGCAGCTAGCACCACCTTCGGAGCCTCGACTGGTGCGGAAGGATCTCGCTTCATGATCTTGAGAGTAAGCGAGCGGCCCTTCACACCGATGGCATCCAGCCGGCGTGCAACTTCTTCTGACATCTGATGGATAAATGTCTCCACCTGGCCATCGTTCTCGAATCGTATGCCATACTGTGTATGGTTTAGCACCTGTCGATCAAAGCGACTCAGGGATCCGATGCTTACGTTGATATCGCAAGAAACAGACTTGCGTGGACTGTCACTTTCCAAATTACGTTCATCCACGCCGCGAATAGCACTGTATAATGTTTCACCGGTCGACTTACCCAGGGCATCACATAGCGCCGCTTTACTACGCCCTGCGAGTTGCCCAAGGTTACTCGTTCCAAACTTGTCAAGGGCCTTTTCGCGCGCGGCCCTACCGAATCCATGCAGGTCCTGGATGTCCAAAGTTGGGAGTAGATCTTGAAACAAGGATTGGTGCAGGTGAAATGAGCCAGCTGGCTTCGCACGCCGGGTGGCGAGACGTGCAAGCATGATATTAGGCGCGATTCCAATGCTCACTGAAACGACGTCAGAGTTTGTGATCGGAAACGATGCCCACCGTACCTTCGCACCCCGTGACGGCCTTGATCTTTGCACGCATGGACTCCGCGAGTTCCTTGGCGATGTCAACTGAGGCACCATCATCGCCGCTTGTGGGTTCCACTTTCATCTGCCCTACGGTGGATGTGACGTCGATGAGCGCCTCATCGACAGATACAGCCTGCAGGTCGTCCGCGCAAGACATGAGGACGGTGTAAAATTCCAACGACAGCTGCCTGTATCTGATGTACTATCCTCGGATGAGTAGCTGGCACCAAATTGAGTTGAACGCACGTCTCAAACTCGTACGGTATTGTCACCAAATCTGGGCAGAGCTTTTGCGCTTGCTGTAGACTCATTCCGTTCTTAATTCCAAACCTGCGGGCCTCATAGCTGGCACTTGCAATTTCGCTTGTGCTCGATCCACCACCCTGTGCGCGTTGCGAATGACACACAACGGCCGGTTGCCCACGCAGGTGTGGGCGCCCGATCAGCCCTGCACTCACAAAAAAAGCGTCAAAATCCACATGCATGATCACCTTCTCTTTCTTGTTGTCTGCTTTCTCCTTCCCCTTTAATGGGTTCTTCATGACAAGTGCCACATTCCTCATACACGTCCCGGCCTCTGACTCTGATGTTCTGTGTATGACATCGACGTCCCCCCTCTCCGCACGCTCGCGCGCCTCCGCAACAAGAATGCGCAGTTCTGCCTTCCACGTCGAGAGGTGGTGTAATCGCGAGTTGGCATAGTACCCAGCAATAAAGTCGGGAGCCATGGAGGTGTGCGCTGCACGCCAAGCAGGATCTGCCATTGCGCGTCGCGCCGCTGGATTAGATTCATGCTCTGCATATTTGGGAACCTGAGGTACGGATGGGAGAAAGAGAGTGGATGGCGCCTGAGGTGACGATGGAAGGGAGGTTGGCGTGGAAGCGAACTTGTCTGACCTGTCCGGGGATTCAGGGTTCTCAAGCCCAACTCCCTGGGTCGTGCTAGTGCTTTGCTTGTCGATTGCAAATTCCGTCAAGGGCATCTGCGCCAGACGTCCGTGCGCGCTCTCAACCCGACCACCGGCGACGAAGATGAAATCTTGCCACGGCAAGAGGACGCCAGCTTTGACGCTCTGCACGAGCCACTCCGGTCTGACAACTTTCATTTGTTTGAATTCGCGGACCTTTGCCGGAGTGAGGGAACAAGTGATGATGTGCGTGCTATACGCAGTGATCATTCTAAGGATGCGTGCCTGAGATGAGGGCTGCACTACTCACACAAGCGTCTTCTTGTCAATATAAGCACGGTAGACCCCACCATGTTCGACTATCATCTTACGCAATTCTTGAACAGAAGGCTCTGTCCAACCATTAATCTAACGCCCTTAAGCACATCAATCAATAAGACCGATAAAGGTTGGCCTACGTGAATCGCAAGCCCGTTGAACAACCTGCTGTTCGAGGTGATCACTTCAGGGGAGTCGCCCATCTCTGCGTTTTGTATTTGCAACTTTGCGCGCTTTCGACGCATGTAATCGCCAAACCCTCCGAATCGCGAAGCTTCATAGGTATCAGAGTCCAGGTATGAGGTACCAATCTGGATCGGGGATTCGGGTGATGAGTGTGGTAGTGCCGGATGCTCATCGCAACTGGATACAGAGTATGCGCGCTTCTTATATCTTGACTGAGCTGGAGTGGGAGACCCAAGCTGTAGCAGGGATGGCTCATCATCTCCGCTAAGCACGATGGGAGGATGCTTCAAACAGGTTTGCGCGTTTGACGAGGTTGTGATACTCGGCGTATCCTTTTCATCGCCACTGCTGATATAAGAGTGGGCATTCGACCTAGGTTGAGCACAGGGCGGTGGCTCTAGGCTGCTCGATGGCTCAACGGGAATAGGAGACGTTTTTGATAGGACAGCCGCTTTGGAATTGCCAGCTTTGGGGGTGAAGTCACCTGGAAGGACAGAACCCGCAAGAGCTTCAAGAAAAGAGGAGTCATCCGATCCAAAAAGTGCTGACGAGTTGCTACTCGTTGGTGTATGAGGTGAAACCATCCTTTCCACGTGAAGGCGATATCAAGTTTATACAACCAAGAGGGGTTTTCCAAGTACAAGAGATAAAAGTCCATTCGGATGCAATATCAGAGTGGTGACGCGGTGTATGCGTGGTTGTGTGAGTGAGTCAACCAGCCCCAAAGAGGAGCTGGGGTCCCACAACGCCCTTCGAGGCCACCCCTCAACTCGCGAGCGTCCGTTCAGCATGTCTACAGAAGCACCACCACCCTATTGGCCGCCTGAAGGCAGTGATGTTGTCGATGTGTCAGATATATTTCTAGATGCGGCCCAAGGTACGTCCGTGACTCTGTTCGAGCCAAACTCACCGGCATGGTAACGATCCGTACGTAGACATGGAACCAGGAGACGTGATCCTCACTGAAGATTTTACGCTCTACGACGCTATGAGCGCTCTCGAGGCAATGAGGACGCGTTCTGCTCTTCGTCTCTTGTTAATACTGCTACTGTTCAGATCGGCGATCCTCGCATGGATAGCGGTCTCATTCTCGACGAGGAGGCAAGGAGACCCCAATTTAATCCGCTTGCTCTTCTCCTCCCTGAAGAGGTTTGTTATATTCTAGACCGGGTGATCGCTTGCGAGGTGCGCAAACAACCCTTCCCCGAGAGTCACGCTTTCGTCTGATAACCCACAAGATGGAGTGGCATGCTGGATATACCCTCTCACAAACTATATACTCCTGCCTTTATGTGCACTGCCTAGCAGATATTGATCCAGAGGTTGTTTCCTATCAAGAGCATCTGCCCGGACAGTCTACTCGGCCTCTGGAGCTCGTCACAGTGGTCTTGAACGCAGCGATCACAGGATTGTTAAAATGCTGCGATTTTGCATGGCGAGAACTCAACAGCGGAAAGCTACATGATGTATGTACGGCATCGCATATACATCTTTGCTCATAGTTGACATCTTGTAGACCGAAGACTGGCACTCCGAAAAGTTTGAGGTGTCCCTTTTGGAAACTCTACCTGTTGCATCCGTTCTTTCCCGTCTAGAGGAAGCGAAGGATTGCATCCAGGCGATTCTCCCTGGTACGGCGCGCGAATATTTTCGATCAAGGGATATCTTATCGTTTCCAGAGTCGTCGCCTTGGCGAAGCGCGCTACTAGATAGGATATCACTCCGGGCTGTACGCACGTAGCTTGCGATGACATTTCAGAATGGTACTAAGTGATAATAGGTCATGCTGAACCTGTTTTGTCACCGTCCATCCAAAGATCGTGAACATGTTCAAGTCCTACTTAACGTGGCGCGCGACTACCTTCAAAATGTTCGATCAAACTTATCGCCTCAGCTCTCTCCAAATTCCCCAGTTACTCTCGCCTTCGATCCTCATATAGCGCGCAAGTTAAATAGCTTCATGCCATTGAGAACTCACCGTCTCCCGCCCCAAGACTTTGCGTGGGACGCTCTTGCAGACCTATTTGATGGGTGGGCTGATATATGCAAGATCTCAGCTGTGGCAAGTCTGACAACATGGAAGGTCAGATAGAGAACTTTCTCCAGCACTGCTTGCCCATATATTTTTACAGATCACGGGAGAACTTCGCGCGAATTTCGCGCGCCCTTCTGAGAGGCCCCCTTTTCTCCGTTCTCTTGCACAGGTCAGGTTGAGAGTTAGTTATAACTGCTGCCATTGACGGAAAACGATCAAGACCGTTTTTTCATCGAACCAACGCGTTCTTGAGGTCTACCCACTCGGTTGGCTCGTTAATCGGTTCTTTCTAGAGACAGTTGGCATAGAATACAGCACTCTCTCGGCTGCCGTAGGGCGAGCTGCTACTATACCTCTCTTCAGTATCGAGCGCAAGTTATCGAGGGTATGTGAGCATCCTTATTTCCTTACACCAGATACAGACTCCTTGTCAGATGTTAATCAGCCATATTCAATCCGCAGTGGTACAACCCTCCTCGTCGTCGCAGGTTCCTTGCACGGTCGTTGCTGGAGTGGCAGGAATTGTACGATGCGACCTCTGCAATGGGTGAGAGCGGAAAGTGTATTGTAAGTGAATCCGATTCGATGAAGTTCCTGTCTTTTGAGACGTGAAGTGATAGGATGAGAAAGATCGCTTGCTCGTAGACGCAATATCTGACGTCGTGCTGCTGTGGAGGCTTTCTATAATTCGAGAAGTGCTCCAGTCTGGTTTTCAACTAGAATTGTATGTCGAGGACGAGAAATCATTCGTATATTGGGAACTTGGCCAGGTAGCCCACGAGCATCTCACTACGCTCGATGCACTGGAACCAGTCATGCCCAAAGGCGAGCTCGTCTTCAAACCCTGGTGTATCAATCTGAGCCTCTAATCGATTAGCAGATACCCGGGCATATGAAGAGCTTATCTTCATACGGTTATACCTGAACGCCTTCCAGTCGATTTGCACGGGAATGTCCATAGTACGATCTTTGGCCATGCAGCCCCGTTCCTCATTGACAACACATGTGACACAGCTCACACTACCAGCATTGCGACAGCCAGCTCCGCGTGTCGCACTCAACTTCGTCCGGCGGTACAAATGGGGCATTCCGTCCCGAATACGCCAGACTACGTCCTCAGGTAGCCGCACCGGATCTCTCTGCATTTGCAAGCGCATCAGTCGACGCCCTGAAACATACGCGGGAGCCGCTGCGGCTTCACTTTGAGCGAGCGCGCGATGGACTGGCGGAGCTGGATGGTTCGCCCGTTGGCTCGGCGGGGCCTTGGCATGCGGATCGCTTACGGGTATGCCTTGCAGATTCCCCTTTGCCAGCTAGCTTTATATTCTCCAGGTTGCTCGGTCTCTCTCCTCCATAGCGGGGGAACTTGCGCTCGCTGCGCCAGACACGATTGGCGGGGTGAGCGACTTCGACTATGCAAAGCTTGATTGGGCACGGTTGTCCTGTCGATGGTTTCCTGGAGTTTACGACGTTTAGAGGTGTATGTCTAGGCGAACGCTCTGTAAACTACTAGAGGTATGTTTCCCGGGGACATGTGTAATGGAAATGACTGGTTCGTATATATATTGTGATGTCCACTCTCTGGCAATTTGGATTGGGCGCCATTCAGACTCGTCGTTGGCTCTTATTACCGAAATACGATTCAGATCATTACGGAATACCAGTCAACTGGCTGTGATGACCCCACACTGCAAAATCCAGGTGTTTGTTCTTCCCTGGGCCTGTTACAGTAAGACATTTGGTTTAATGCACATATTTTGCTGGCCTGTACTGGCGCGTGCATTGCGAATATGCGCATACGATCTTTGGTCTTTATCTGTAATCTGAAACTTAAATAAATTTTTGACTTTTAGTGCGAATGATCTGAGACTTATCGAGTAACCACAGGATCGACGTTCAGGCAATGCCCCCGGGGTCACCAAGAAATTTCCTTCCGAACCCGGAGGCGTAGCGCATCGCACTGCGAGGGCACTTAGCATGTCTTCGCCTTTGGCGGACCGAAATCCGCCAGAAGGGAAAAGGGCAGGTCAAAGGAGTAATCAGTGCCAAGCGCCTATTTTCATGCCGTCATGTCCAGCACGCGAGAAGCACTGCCGTTGCTGACGACAATCCTTTTCTTTTTCGTGCCGAGATGATCGTGATTCTTGCCATTCTGGCAGCCTCCCGTGCATTCCCTGTCGGCCAAACCTCGCCACCTCTCGTGCCTCGAGACCATTTTCAAGCCCGAGGACCATCCTGCGACGATCCTGACGGATGTCGATCCCTCTGGCACATAATATGGAGCTGTGCCGTCACCATACTCTTGTGCACCTGGGTATCGGTCCATCCGAACATCCCAAGTCCTGACGAGACATGGCCAAGGATCATGGTTCGACGGATCGGGCTCATGCTCGCCGCCCTTTTCGTGCCGGAATTCATGGTCGCGTGGGCATTGAAACAACGACAGGTCGCCGTCGAACTGGCAAAAGAGCACGGACGTGAGTCCCAAAATCCGAGGGAGGTCCTCGATGCTCACAGTTCTGAACGCAGAAGAAGGATGGACGATCGCTCACGGCTTCTTTGCAATCATGGGAGGATTCATGGAGTACGAAGGAAATCGGCCCGTCCGAGTGCTGTTGCCCGATCAGCTCAAATCCTACTCTCTGACGGGCAATGGCGACTTTCCGCGGATCGCGAAGGCAGAGATCCAAGACAAGAGCAAAGGAGACATCGTCTCGAAATCGCTCGTCATTTTGCAAACGGGATGGTTCGTGACGCAATGCGTCGCGCGAGGTGTCCAAGGCCTGCCGATCACCGAATTGGAGCTCATCACGGTCGCTTTTGCAACATTGAATCTTGTGATGTACCTTCTGTGGTGGGACAAGCCTCTGAATGTGCAGCGTGGAGTGCGTGTATACAAGAAACGAGACACCGAAGAACCCATAGACGATGGGTATGTCGAAGCCACAAGATCCGATGGATTTTGGAGCGCCCTTGGATATGCGTTTTCTGACATTCCAGCCGCGATCGTCCATGGACCATTGAGTAGGGACATCAACTTTAACGACGCGTCGTGGGGGGCCCGTGTCCTCTTGTGGCCGCTCGTGAAGCCCTTTGATATTATTGATAGCGATCCACCTCGGGAGTATGAGGACTTGAAGAGGGTCAACACATTTCATCCTGATGAGTGGGCCGCTGGTAAGATGCCTGGGCCTTTCACGGTGTTCATTATGGCTGCGATCGCGTTGGCCTTCGGCGGCATTCACTGCGCTGGATGGTCATTCGCTTTTCCCTCAAGCGTAGAACGAATCCTCTGGCGTGTCGCTTCGGTCTCCATAATCGCTGTCCCAGCCCTGTTTATGTTATTGATGCTTGCAGATTTTCGTTGGGATTTCTCCAATGTCCGCGTGTATTACCTGATACTGATAAGCGTGTATATGTTTGGCCGATTAGCGTTGCTTGTGCTCCCTTTCCTTTGTCTTAGATCGCTTCCTCTTGCAGCCTACAATGATGTACACTGGGCTTCATTTATCCCACACGTATTATAGGACACACTCTTATAACCCATTGTCATGTCCCTGCAACGCTAGTCCCATGATATTCATAGCAACTGAACTACTATCCGAAGCACAGCAGCCTCCACACTGGCAAACAGTATCCGAGATCATGGTGACGAGAGGAATGTAGACTCTGTGCAGGCTACGGCGTATGGGTTGTCATTGCAAAGACGCAAGGGGGTTCAAATTTATGCCAGTGCAGTGCGCGGTCACGGCGTGGCACCGTTGACTCACCGTCAACTCCTGATCTCTCCTGGCCATGACGATTGACAAGGGCAACCTCTTTGAAGATAGCCGCTTATTCTCAGCACATGATCGTCACAATCAACCAGGCCAGTCGATTCAGTTGGTCGCATGAGTCGAGTTTTTAGATGCCGGCACCACAAAGTTGTACTATTCTATATGAGGAAGGAAGGTATACGATGGAAAGAATTGCTACAGAACAGTGGGGCTGACTGTTTTAAGACGCTCTTCTAGAAGACGCTCTTCTAGCATGACACCGTCGGTGGCAGTACTCGTTTGAGACTCGGAGATACTATCAGGTCCTCGTAAGTAAACGCCTGGGTGGAAGAGATTCAAGGTGAACATCGCAAGTGTGATCATTGTACCGTCGAACACGACTGCACGATCACCAATCAGGAATTTGAGGCAGGAGACTATCAATCACGATCACGTACAAAAGAGCCACTGCGTCGAGATGATCTTGCCATTCCACCCATTCACGAATTCGGCGACACGATAGATTGTTCTGAGCACAGTCAGGATACGTCCGTTACACCCAGAAACGGTACAAAAAAACAAGCGCACCGTATGACGAGGAATACTGTCATGATGATCATGGCTTGCAACATGCGGGTCAGATACTTGTCCAGCCTGCCGCGGAAACCATCGCCTGGTACAGGCGTAGATCGCTGGATTGGCCGATCTCGCACGTAGCGTGTAAGGAACTCAGCCGCCAAAGCAACGTACGCGCCGATGGCCACTAGTCGCAGATAAATCACCGCGCCTTGTCATAATGCAGGTGGTCTCACATACCTAGTTGGAAGCTGGTCCCTCCGAGAGCGATGTGACCACCCTGAGATGCCGTGGGTTCAGCTAATTTGGAGGAGTTATAGGACAGTGCATACGGACCAAGGCGGTTTGTGATGCGGACGTCTGGGAGCCTGATGCTATGCCACCCCCTACGCCTTGGACCACGAGAGAAATGAGGTCCTAAAAAACGGTGAGGACATTTACCAGCTTCGCAGGGACAAAGAGTGCGTACACAAGACACAAAGATGATGGTGTCTGTGTTGACGATCAGTACATTTCCCCAGTGAACAGATTTATCGATACGACTTACATCTCCTAGGGGTCAGACGACTGTATTGTGGTCCGAGCCGACCAATGATGCGTCCTAGAAGGATGAAATTGGCTGCAACCAGGGGAGTCGGCGCCATAATAAGGGTCACGGCCCTGTACCGCCCGTTAGCAAGGAACAATGAATTATCGCAACCCACTCACTGTAGGATATATGGCTTGTCTAAGTATGGGTTTGAACTCGACCACACCCGACCGCTCCAGCCGGCAAGCTCAAGCCAACCGCAAAGAATTGTGGTGGGAAATAGCCACCAAAGGCGGTAGTAGTATGCTTGGACAATGTGGATAACTATTATCCGAACGGTTCACATCAGCAGTGACCGGTAAGTCAAGCAGACGAGCCTACATGTAGTGATACCGTAAAATGAAAGAAAGGTGATGCCGACCCATCGCGTCGGGATATAATTATATTGGAGTTGCGGTTGGATGAAGTCGGTGCCGTTAGTGGAACCTTCAGGTTGTGTTGAGAAAGGATACACAGGTCAAAAAGGGAGGAGGAATACGCACTCATGATTGGGACTGGTTTTGCGACGGCTGCACTCTGCACTAGACAAGCTTATAGGTCATGTCAGTGGAAGCGCAGTCAAGAGCCTCCCCTTTTAATCTGCGTGTGAGAGAGGAGTTTATTGATCCTTTCCTGGGCGTTACGAGAGACCATCAACAACGCACTATTAGTCAACTGCGGAGAGCAGGGCCGTGCAAATGCTGGAGAGGCGATGCGGCGCCCAGAAAAGACCGCAGCATCGTAGAATGGCACTTAACAATGAGATAACAATGCACTAGGTTGAAAGGCCGGGTTGTCACACCGCTGAGCCTCGTCATCAATGTGGACTAAGCGGCACATCAGTGCGATGATTGCCGCCTACTCGAAGCAAGAGAGTCCAACCACACCAGGACGCGCGTCACGACCATCCCACTGCGATGCTCCGATGAGCACAGAAGGTCGAATGCTTCCAGATTCAGTACGATATATGAATAAAGCAAGGCAGGCGTGAGTTTTGAAAAACGGCCAGCATCTAGGTGTATGTGCGCCAGTCTTGACAACTTGCCGAAGTCACAGCAGGGCGTCCGAATTAGCGCCGCCGGAAAGGAAAGAAGCGCAAGTCCGTTGGGTCCCCGACGGGATGCCCGTCGGAAGCCCGTCGGAGGCCTCAATCATACCTTGAACCATTCACTTTCTTATTCTCATTTCCCGCCTTGTCGTGTTGCCAATCGTCGTAGGCCAACCACGATGGTAACTGCCGCTCCCCTTTGGCTCCTGCGAGGTAATCATGATATCGGAGGGGGCCCACCTTTACGTGCGAACTGTCTCTCCGTAGGTTCGGATCCCGACTACTTCCATCGGTTCAACAGCTGGGCGAATGCAGGGCAACCATTGGTTTAGCACCACACTATGCATCCGATATGAGTCTACCATCATCCCACCTCCTTCCTTTCTCGGTACCAAGTTACGTTGGCCATTGTATCAGTCATTGTATCAGAGCCCATAAGGAGAATTCCTTTGATAGATGTCCGCCACCCACTCCTACTTTCTATTAAGCCGGTCGTTCTACACATGGTCGTGAGCCCGGCACGGAGAGAGAAACTCCATATCTGTTGGTCTGCCCCATTTTGGAAGCAGTCGAACCATGCATGTCTGTATGGTGTACCACAGTTACAACGATCATCAGTTGTCTGTCCATTGTTGAGGGTTTCACAGAACTTTGTGGACACATCGCATGCTGAGATGATTTGGTAGATACATACAAAGTGCAATTTGAGGTCTGTGCCTGTGTTTGGCAAAACCAATGTCAAGTGCTCAGCGCATGCCAGTGTGCTACTGTACTGTAAAGTCGAGTGTCACTAATGCCCCAGTCATTCAGAGTAATAATCTGCTTTTTTTTTGTTATCCATCAATCATGTCGTGGTTCGACCGTATAGTCCACCCCAGCGATGGACCGACGCCGGGGCGACATCGTCAGGTGTATGACAGTCCGAGACTTGGAGGCAGGTTATGCCACCGTGGTGACTACGGCGGGACTTGGGTGAAAGACGGAGGGACGGGACATAACCAGGCTATGAGTCAATCCAATTCCGGGCCGCATTTACATCTATGCTGCGTATGCAGCGCGTCCATCTTCCGTTCAGGTCTCTAACATCCCTCCCACGTCAGACATCTGAAGGTTGCGTCGGTGGTACACGCGCTGCATACAGGTCAAAGCTTTCGATTCGAAATGTCTCGACGTCGAAGAACGAATCAGGGTCTCCCCGTCTAGTCTTTTCAGGGATCCAGCCAACGGGGATACCGCACGTATGGCACCTTTTTTGAATACAGAGGTCGATCGTTAACCACGGCGGTCAGCTCGGAAACTACTTTGGGGCACTTGTGAATTGGGTCAAGTTACAGTCCACAGCTGCACCGGCTGACAAGCTCTTTTTCTCCATCGTCGGCTGGCACGCCCTTACGCTGCCACAAGATCCTAAGCTCCTCTCCGAGTCTCGGACAACCATGGTGGCACTCATTCTAGCGTCTGGCATAGATTCCCAAAGATCTATCATTTTCCACCAGGATCAGGTGACTCCTCCGGTCGCGTTGACTCTCAGGTTTCCTGACGATGATTCGAAAAGGTCCAGAACCATACGGAACTTGCGTGGATTCTGAGCTGCATGACCCCGATTGGGAAGTTGAAGCGGATGACGACGTGGAAGGTGCGTCGCTTTCCACACATTTCCAACTATGAGCTATACCCGTATGCCTTTGCAGACTCGGCTCGCGGTTTCGAGGAATGCCAACGACGAGTCCGAAGTTGACGACTCTTTGTTGAATGCCGGGCTGTTCACGTATCCCATTCTACAAGCAGCAGACATACTCGCCTACAGGCAAGTCAAAGCTTAGTTCAGTCGACAGCGACAAGCCCTGAAACATGGCAGAGCAACACATGTACCAGTCGGAGAGGACCAGCAACAACATCTCGAGCTCACGCGAGATCTCGCAGAAACTTTCAATCGCACTTATCCCAACCCCACACCGTTGTTCCAGCTTCCGGAACTCATCCTCAGTGCGTGCATGTTAGATATATCTATATCCAAGGTCGTGCCACCATCTAACCGTTGGACTGTAGCGCCTTCCAAACGCGTTCTCTCCCTGCGCGATCCATCGTCAAAGATGTCCAAGTCTGCAATCGATCCAAACTCGCGCATATTGCTCACTGATTCCTATGAGACCATCGTCAAGCGGATCCGCAGCGCTGTGACCGACTCTATCGCTGGCATCACATTTGATCCAGTTGAACGTCCAGGGACGAGTAATCTCCTCACGATTCTCTCAGCTTGTACCGGTGAAGCACCGGCAGCGCTCGCAGAACGCTACGCCGGGAGCAATCACGGAACGTTGAAAAAAGACGTCGTGGAAGCGGTGGAGGAAACGTTGCGCAAGCCTCGCACGGAATTTGCCCGTCTTTGTGAGGATAAGACATTCCTTGCGCAGGTCGCACGGGATGGAGCAGAAAAGGCGCAGGAGCACTCGGACAGGACTTTGAAGCAAGTTCGAAAGCGCGTGGGCCTGAGTTAGGGATCTCACATAGGGTTAGGGTTTTACGTCCACTTGGACTCGGACGTCGACGTCGTCGAGCAAGCAGAGAGCAGAGCTAGAGAGCAGAGTTAGATCTATTGCATTGAACATGTCCTCCCTCCCGTTGCTGCTCCCCACTCATCCGGCAAAACCGACTAACTATCCTGCCTGGCAACCTCGGCGATATCTCCAACCTCCGCAGCCACCTGTCGTTGACGACCAGCGCGTCCATGACCTTGAACTCGCTGTCCAACGTCAGTTGCTTGATGGCAAGGCTCTAAAAAAAACACGTCCTCGACGGACGGTTGACTATGCGGGAGGGATGGGTCGTTGGGCATTGGTCTGTCAACGCCTAAATTAACTATCCTTGAGTTGGCTCTGACCGGCCGCCATTGCGTGCAGTTGCGCAAGCTGCAATCTAGCCCGCGATACGTGCCATATATCCGTCCAAGCCCTCCATATATCATCGACGTGCGTGCAACCGGCACATGAACCCACATGGACGTTCTGACCGGCCTCCCTGTAGCTCATACCTCCAAAAGCGTACCCTGATAATGCCTCAACCTCGCTCTGCACCAAGTTCATACACACCTCCACAAACAAAATTCGATGTCCTGTTAATGCGGTCACCGTTTGTCATTTCCCAAAGATATTCCCAGTCACGTCCCCCTCACGTTCCTTTCTAGTGGACGCCTGAGGGTCGCCGCATACTGACTGGTTCTACCAGTGGCGAGTTCACGGCTTGGAACGGGCTGACGTTCAACTTTGAGACGATCCTGCAGGCGCACGATACCGCCATCCGTGCGCTCACATTCAACCATGCGGGCACCTACATCGCGTCCGCGGACCAATCCGGGATCGTCAAGTACTTCCAACCCAACATGAACAACCTCACCGCGTGGCCTGCGCATCGCGAAGCCGTGCGCGGACTCAGCTTTTCGCCAGACGACGCACGCTTTGCCACAGCCAGCGACGATTCCACCGTGCGCGTCTGGTCTTTC
This sequence comes from Russula earlei, assembly GCA_025769875.1. Taxonomy (NCBI): domain Eukaryota; kingdom Fungi; phylum Basidiomycota; class Agaricomycetes; order Russulales; family Russulaceae; genus Russula; species Russula earlei. The sequence continues at coordinate 20,517 of JAGFNK010000078.1, read as the reverse complement.
GCAGAGAGCCGTGAGGAACGCGTCCTTACCGGCCACGGATGGGACGTAAAGTGTGTCGAGTGGCACCCAACGATGGGCCTGCTCGTGTCAGGCAGCAAGGATAACCTCGTCAAGTTCTGGGATCCCCGCACCGGAACCGCGCTCACGACGCTGTACGTGTTTCTCCAACAGTGAAGCGCGTTGACATAATGTACCCTTCCCCAGCCATCAACATAAGAATACCATACAAGCCCTTGCATGGGCTCCCCATGGAAACTTGCTTGCAAGCGCGTCGCGCGACCAGACCGTCCGAGTATTCGACATTCGCTCCATGAAAGAGTGGGCCGTCCTGCGTGGACACAAAAAAGAAGTCTGCTGTACGTCCATCTCCCTCCTCGAGCACCGGCACACGACGCATCATCGACCACACGTTGTTTTCAAACAGCACTAGCATGGCACCCCGTGCACCCGATCCTCGTCTCTGGCGGCTCCGAAGGTGCCATCCTTCACTGGGACTTATCCTCCCCGACAGCCGGCACGCCGGCCTCAATATTCCCAACCCCGCCGTCCGCCTCCGCAACATCCCACCACGGCGGCGCATCCCCGAGCGCGCTCGTCCTCTCAGCGCCCGCCCCACAGATCCCCCCGCGCGCGACGCTCTCCCAAGCGCACGACTCGAACGTGTGGGCCCTGGTCTTCCACCCGCTCGGCCACCTCCTCGTCTCCGCCTCGAACGACCACACCACCCGCTTCTGGGCGCGCGAGCGTCCCGGCGACGCGGCCTCCGTCTTCGCCCACGGCGGCGCCAAGCCCGCCGCCGCCGCCCCAGACGACGACGCCGACGGCGAACAGGAGGACGAGGACGACGCGCTCGCCGTGCCCGGCTTCGGCAGCAGCTCCGCTTCCGCCGCGGGCACAGCCGCCGCCGCCGCCGGCGCGTGGTGGGGCCCCTCGGTCGGCGGGGCACCCGGCGCGCATGGCGGGGCGAGCCTCGGCGCGGACGACGTCGCCGTACCCGGTTTCGGCGTCGGCATCGGCATCGGCGACGGCGGCAATGGCAATGGCAATGGCAATAGCAGCGGTCCCGGTGAAGTGCCCGGGTTCGGCAGCGGCGGGAACGCGTTGTTCGGAGGTCCCGGTGGGGACGCCACCGCCCCCTCGGCGTCTGGGGGTCGTCAGAATGGCCCGCCCATGTCGACGCCTACGTCGGTGGACGGCCAAGGCCCGCGTGGTGGGCAGCAGCAAGCAGACGACTGGGCTTATCGCCGGGGCGCCAACAGTACCGGTGTGGGCTACGATGGCGGGGCACGCTCGGGAGGATTTGGAAGCGGCGGGCGTGGCCCTCGGTGGAATGGTCCAAGCGGACCACGTAGGGGTGGTGCACGTTATTGAGCAATATTTTATGATTCGCTTATAGCTATCGCATTCTGATAAAGGGAAGCGTGTATTGAATTTCAGAGAGGGGACGGCCGCATCTCAAATTGTAAATGACAAAAATGTGGGATACAAGATGAAAAGATAGAGTGAAACTTGTGGATGAACCAAGCCAGAAGTATGTTTGAAGTGAAGAATCTCGTGTTTGTTTCAATAAGAAAAAGAGGATAGCCTGGAGCTTCTAGGTGTCATAACGTAACATGATATGGGGAATAGAGGACGGGGAGGAAAAGAAGAGAGATAGAGTCCGCACAAGGGCACGTTAGCCACGTCATCGTGGAGGGCCTATATAGTCATAATTAAGAAAAAAAATTGTGGGGGAAAATGACAGTGGGACGGAGGAGATGAAGAATGGTCGTCATACAGTCATGGCAGAGTCATCTGAGGATGCCATGCCAGGTGCCGATATGCTCGTGTGTTTGGTAATGATACATGCAAGAAGATAACAAGGCGTGTGAGCAATGTGACCAGTCGCAATCCGTGGCCGCTTCATGCGGCCGATTTTCTGAACAAGATCTTGGCTCAGGGTTGACGAGTCAGGGACCGGAAACAGCGCGATTAAAATAAGAGAGGTGTCGGCGTTGTGGGTGGGAAACGGCGTATCGTGGGACCAGTGGGCGTAGCGGACCCGCTCCGCTGAAGCTCGTCATCCGAAGCGGCCGCAGGTCCACGTCCATGTGCGCGAGGAGTCGCAAACGGCGAACTTGGATGGTAAGGGCTGCCACCAAGCGGTGGTGAATGGCCTGCGGAAAGGAACTCTTCGATGCTCGATGCTGAGTGCGCACGTGGGATGAAATCTGGATGCCCATGTGCCGGATCTGGTCCCGACCCTGTGTAGAAGCAAAAGCTATGGAAGAACGACTTTAACATCCCCAAGTATCTCCTCTAGTTAGGCACACGTACCGACTGACAAAATTGTGATAGTCAAGGAAGAGGTTTGGGGAATCGCCCTTTTCATCCATATCCAGTCCAGGATGCACAAGTCGGGTGGGTGAAACTGGCTCTGCCGGGCTCAAACTAGGGCTCGGGCTGGGAGAACGGGATGAAGAGCTGCTAGTGATTGACGGCGTGCTGTCCTCACTCACACCCGGGACCCAACCTGGAGCTTGGAGTCGCGGCTTCGGTGCCGAATGAGGTGGGAACGAGCTGAAGCGCGCATAAGGCGGAATTTGAGAATGCGAGGACGTCGGGGTAGGGGTAGGCAGAGGCACAGACGGGAGCGCTGGACTACCGAACGGTGATGTTGGTGGTGTACGTTTCACGCTGGGAGCGTCTGAAAGTTCAATAGCCCCACCTCGAGTATGGTTGCGCGGACCGGAGCCTGAGTTTATTCGGCGTAGGGAAGGTACTATAGTGATGCCATCCTCCGACTCGCGATCGTGATCAGAATCACGGTCTGGAAAATACGAAGAAGCTTCTGCGGTGTCGCGGGGGGAACCACAAGAGGCCCTTGCAGACTGTGGCCACGGCACTGAGTTCGGTCGGGTGGTAGGGTAAGTGTTTGTCCGCGAGTGAGAGGGCGTCATCGGCGCGGAGGGTGCGCGCCAGGGCGTACGCAATGATGCTGCGAAATCATATCGCGCTGCAAGGGAACCCTCGGATTTGAATGTTGGTGTCGCATCTCGCGGCGGGGGACTAGGTGTCGGAGACGGGGATCCCCACCTGCGACGCGAGTGCTGAGCGAGAAGACCGCCAATCGTACCAGATGGCCGACCAAGCTTAACTACCTGCTCAAGCTGACGCCGCAAATCCGCGATATCATTGGGGCGCAAAGACCCCCGTGACTTCTCAACTACGGCCTCCTTGTTGGGCTTCAATGGCTTCTCATGGCCGACTCGGACTTGGTAGTTTCGACCGTTGTTATTGTCCCAGATTTCGCGACCAGCCACCGAATATCGGACGGCAAGAAAGAGAGTTTTCTCTTCAGCGCGGGCAAGAACATCCGCCAATTTGATCGAAAACACAAAGCGGTCGATGGTGCCATCGAGGAAAGACTCTTTATAGCGGGCGGTGACTTCCGATGTTGTTTGCCAATTGTCAAGCGTAAAGCGGACCGCAATCCATTTCTCGAAGGCGATATTGCGCACGCGAACAACACCTTCAATCGTAGTCCCAGTCAAGTCGACGTTCTCAACAGCAACATCACGCGCATCTTCAACTAGTGGCCGGGTCGTCGGCATGTCGATACGGTGCATGATGAGGGGACGCTCTTTGAAATCGTCGTCACCGGCATAAATGAATGAGGGAAACTCCGAGTCGGTCCCACTGGTATCCGTTGGGCTTCCATCGCGCGAGACTGCGAGGGGCTTTTGTTCCGCAAGGAAAAGCTTCACTTGTTCGAGCTGGGAATGGAAACGGACACCCTTATGGGCTGGCGTCGCCGGTGCACTTTTGGAGGAGCTCAAGCCGACCGGATCAGTGATAACGGTCAAGGAACCACGGGCAGGGGCGCGCTTCGCTTTAAGTGACGACTTCAGGGGTTCGCCCGACTTTTTTCTGAGTAACAACGATGAGGGATCGGCTCGTCCGACCGCAGCAGCAGCGAGGGCATCAACATGAGAGTCGGATAAATTTCGAGACAAGATGACAGCTGCACCGATTCGGGATGCTGAAGGAGTGTCGTCAATGAATCCTCCGTTGGCGGGGGTGGGAGTCGACTGTTCAGGTGGACGGATGGCAGGAAAACGACGGGTACGGAAACGGCGGGGAGGAAGGGGCTGGTTGGCCCACTCAGATGGTGAAGCGGGGGAGGCTAACGGGAAAGAGACTGTTGAGCTAGGCCTTGCCTGGGTTGCACTGGGGGGAGTTGGAGGGAGGACATGGACCGGGGCAGAAGCGGAGTTTGAAGAGTCGGGTGTTGTAGGCGGGCTAGCGCGGGTGAAGATCACGCCAGAATGTGGAGATGGTGGTTCGATAAGTGGATGAACGTTACGGGTACTGTTGGCTGAAGCAAGTCGTCTTGGGGTCAAAGGGAGAGGTGCTGTTGAAGAGTTACCCAGGTAGTGGATGTTTCGAGGGGAAGGGTAGTTATGTGTTGCCAATAGGGTGGAGGTCATGGCGGAGGAGTGGGCTGAGGAGAGGTTTATGTGTGAATGGGAAGGTGGAGCTCAGGCGAAGGTTTGGGGGGCGCGTATATGAATGCTGCCTGACCCTAATAAACGGGTGGAAAAGGTGGGAAAAGGAACAAAGTTGAATTTCAAAGTTGGGGGTGCAGAAGCGATTATGATGCTTCACCTTCTCTTGCTGAGTTTAGCAGGTGGGGTGCCAACGAAAAGAGAAAAAGCCTTGCGTAGGCGACCGACCCGAGGCAAATTGGGACCAGGCACGGGAACGGCCGATGGTCCTGATCGATGGTGGTGCAAAAATACGCGACGGGTGGCGTCTATACGACTGATATGATGTCCAAAAGCTTGATAACGACTATTTGAAAGTGGTAAATTCTTGTGTCGTTGCGAAAGCCAGGTGGCTGACGTTCAGTCAATGAGCTGGCACACTGATATCGGGAGAAGGCGAAGGTGAGATGGGGTGGCCAGTTGATCAAGAGGTCACCTGGGGAGAAGATGGGGGGAAAACTGGCAATGAGGCTTGATTTAGACTTGATAACCACTTGAGTGACACGTTTATCAAGAGAGATTGGAAAGAAGACATACAACGACGAAGGAAAATGGCCGAGACAGATATGGACCAATGCTGGTTGTCAACCTCCGCTGGATGGATGACTGTGGTCCTTCACAAAAACGAAAAACCAAAGGGGAACAGGCAGTGAAGAAGGAGGAAAGGACCAGGAAGAGAGGGAGGAATGTTTGTTGTTGAACGCCAGGGAAGTGGTTGAGATTGAGATCAGCTCAGCTCAGATGAATCGATCGTTTGGCTGGGCGGTGGTCGAAGATAGGCTAAGGCTACCAGTGATCCGGAATCGTCGCTGTCGTGAGTGGGTCCTGAAACTGAGAACGTGCTCAGTGGTCGTCAACGTCGCAGCGCACAAAGCGCGAGCGATTGAACGAACAAACGAGTCAGGTCAAAAAATTAAAAAAAAAATCCTTTTTTAGTCCTTTTTTTTTCTCTCCGGGAAGAAGGCTGCTGACTAATCACGTTATCTTATCGCACCACATTTTTTATGTCAACTTGCGATTCCCCATCAGAAGAGGTCTCTTGTAGTTCCCAGTCGCGTACTTCTTCCCACTAACGCGCGCGTTGCCAATCAATTCGCCGTGCAACTTGCCTTCCTTTCAGAATTCTGTACGCTGTTCATTGGACATTAGTCCTTTAATGTCGGTCTCGCTTTCCCGTTACTTTCAGGGTTCCATATCGCCGTTACAATCAGTGGGTCGCTTGCCACCCCATGCTGTTATTCACTACCGCTCGTTACGCGTTCAGAACAATCTTATTGCCTGCTACTTTATTTATCCTTCCGTTTGAGGGCAAACACAAGAACGCAGCTTCTGCTTTTCCCTCCGATGTTTATACAAGTATGGCGAAGCACATGGAACTGGCATCGCACGGCCAGAAATACGCCCCTTACCTACCCCATGAAAAGGTTCGTCTTTTTTCCTAGGCTAATTCCAGCTCACCAGCATGAATCATAAAACCGAATACTCCCGAATTCGTTACTTCCCTCCGCAAGTCGCAACAGCTGACCATTCCAACTGGCTTTTCGGCCCACCCAGGTTTTGTTTCACGGCGCTTCGGCGCATCAGTGGGTCAAGCGAGGGAGAAGGTGGGATTAGAACGTCGTTGGAAACACTCAACCTGGCTCGTGCTTCCTCATCTAATTGACTTGAGCCTTGAGGCCGAATTGATCCCAGATTGCTGGGCACTCGTTTGATGGCTTTGGGCCCGAGTAGCCTGTAGTATATTCCGTCCTTCTCCACCGACTCGATTCACCCCGCGTCTGAGTAAGACTATGTAGACGCTTAAAGATGGCGTTCCTGAGGGGACCCTGCACCGCCCGGACAAGTCTCGAACACGCCACCTGGCTGGATGCACGTGTGAACCTGTAACTCTGTTGTCCCTGAGTTGCATACGCCGCCGGTGCCTCAATTGACCATGTACCACGACCAGTTCCCTTCCACACCTCCAAAACCACCGTTTCTCACCTTGTCATAAGATAAGTCGCTACCTATCGGCATGGCCAATGCAGCGAATGCTTACCCACTTCCACAATGACCCTGACTCTCGAGGAATTGCAGAATTTGGAATTACCGCCGCGCAATGACGTGATCGTGCACGTTCCACGCTATTCTTTGGAGAACGACAAATGCAGGGAGGCGCCTCTGTTGTACGGCGCTGCGTTGTTCTGTATGGCCCTCGACGGACAGCTGCCGTATGAACGCATAACTTCAACAACATTTCCCACCAAATACGTCACGCCGAAGCTTGTTCGGCGCGTTCGTCCCCAGGGGCGCGCCGCGTAGGTTGCCCAATGACGACGGGCACCCCGTGTCATTATGGGCCCAGAACGTGCGGGCAGGTGGGACAGCCCCCCCCGCGCCTGTGAAATTCGGGTGAGTGTTCTCGGGCGTGCCGACATCAAAAGGTCATGGCTGGCGACGAGACAGGGTTGCCGTCGGGCGTCATCCCACGAACCGTGGTCACAAATGCCGTAGCGAGTGCCTCGATCTCGATGACGACGACGCGCGCTCTGGCGTCATTGTAGGTCCAGAACGCAGGGCGCGAGGGGGGTTGTGAGTGAAAGCGTCGCCCATGAAATTCGTGAAAATTCTCGGGTGTGTGTTGACGCATCACCCGCACTGCGTGTATCACGCCACTTCTTTTTTTTTTTTTAATTCTCGATCGAAACTTCAGCCTCGGGTTTCATCAGCTGTGAGACGTCGTCTTTGGTCTCCCGAGTTGCCAGGTATCTGAGTATATATCCATCCTCCGGCCGACCTGATCTCATCTCGACGCCCTTCCGCCAGCCCTTCATCTGCCAGTGGGCGACCCCCATCCCGTCAGAAGGGCCAGAGACGAGCGCGTTTGTAGAGCGAGTGTTAGTCACGATGCAGCACTTCGCCTATCCGAAAACTGAGGTTCTAGTTGGAGACACTACGCCTCGAGACGTCTCTTGGAAGTCAACTCTCAATAAATTGAACGACAGCGATTTATCTAGGGAGGCCCCTTTAATTTATGATGGCGGTCCGATGGCGTAGTTGGTTATCGCATCTGTCTAACACACAGAAGGTCTCCTGTTCGAACCAGGGTCGGATCATTTTATTGCACACCATCGACCTCGGCATGTTTTATAACTTTCCGATTCTTTGGACTGAAATTTTTGAAATGCCCTTGCGAATGGGTGTGCTCCGCTCTGCTCTCTCGGGTCGGGTCCTCGACCTTCCGGGCATTTTCCGACTATTTTATTTGGTGCACCTGACCCTACCGGCGCTTGCGAAACCTTGCGGACAATGATGTGCGAGCTTTTTTTTTTTTGTGCTGCCTTTTTGTCCGACATTCCGACGTTTTACCTCATCGGGGTGACCTGAACGAGGCTGCTGGGCTGCTGGGGCCAGCCAAATAGGCGATTTTATTCTCCGAACACCTCAGCCGCCCACAGCCTCAGTCATACCGTCGAAGAAAAGAAAAGGCCAAAGCAAAATCCCGCGACGGCGAGCGACGGAGCTTGTTCGGCTGCGCCCGCCGATGATGATGATGTTAGTTAGGGAGGCAATGGCGATGCGCCGAGTTGGGCGACCACGCGCTCGACAGCGGTCAAAACAAAAACTCAAAACCCATACACGTTTTCACTGACATCATGTAATGTGAAGGGGGAGGGGTGGAGAGCCCGGCACCGAACATGGCACTTCCACATCCATTCTCGTCGATGTATCTGTTTTTGCTCTCCCGGCTTAGAGAAAAAAAAAAAGGTGACTCGTTCTGAGCTCATCCGGAACAAACCCTCCTTTTTGAATAAAAAATTCATTGTGCCGCTGACCACATCTCGCTCGGCGGCCAGGTGGTGAGAAGGCTCTAGCCCCGACCGCCACAGAGGCCGAGATCGAAATCGAAATGAAAAATGGAGTCCGTCCGGTGACTCGGAATAGGAGGTGTCCCAGTCCCGGTGGTGGGGCAAGATGAAAAGATATTGAAGTAGAGGGACGTTAGATGCTCGCCTTGTGGGCTTCGGGGTGCGGGTCGGGCATAGGCGATGTGCTCTGTCATCCGAAGTTCCCGATTTCCGATTTTGAAAAGGACCGACGGCCCGCTCGGGCCGTCGGCGAGCAAGGGGTATACTATCATTGATCATAGGACCGAAGACAACAAACGCACACAGTATGCAAGCCACCACCGCCTCGAGAGGAGAGGTGACGAGAGAGAGGGAGAGAGATGAGAGGACGCAAGGGGTGGTGGAACAACTTTTGACTAACGCTACAAATGAAGGTGTGAGAGCTACCGGGTTCGACAACGGGATACGAACGAAAGAATCGAACATATGGGAAAAGCCAAGAAGATAACAATTTGATGCCAACATTGGGGTGGTGATCAACGATGCTAGGGGTCTCACAACGCGTTAAGGAATTCGTTAAGGCCGACCTGCGCGGTGGCCACGTCGTATCCCGCCGGGAAAGCGCCCGCAAAGGCGGCGGCAAGGTCAGGAGGAGCGCCGCCGCCGAACATAGCGGCTTCATTCACGGCTTCTGCGTAGCCCGTGTCCCAATGGGCGGCGGGGGTTTCGTCAAGTGCCGACGTCGTATGCTGGAGACCAAGGGGTATGGGGAGGGGCGTCGGACCGAAGGATCGGACCACGCCGGTATCTTGCGACATGGGGAGGGCCGCAGTCGCGCTCGCGTGGGCCAAGCACGACTCAGTGGAGGCGGCGCACGACCAGTCGCTGTATGGGGTCGTGAGTTCCAGCGAAGTCGGGTATAAGTCGCCGTCGGCAAACGTGAAATGTTGATATGAATTGGAATTCGAATCGGTATAAACATAAGGCCCAGATGAGGGACCGAGAGGTGCGGAGAAGTCCTGCAGACGGTATGAGTATGGGGAATAGGGGTGGGGAGGCAGAGAACAGGAACATACTCGAGTATCGCCAACGTCCATACCGCACTCGAAGGCTCCGTTCATAGGAGATGGATGCTCAGGGAGGGCTTGCATCTGGAAAGCAGACGACAACCCATGGAGCGGGGGCGGGGTAGGTAGGACGGGTGTGTATAGGGGTGAATCATCCATCTCGCTGCTTGAGAACATCTCAAAATCAAGGGGAGTTGGGCCAGGACTGGACACGCATGATATCGGAACGGGCGTCCTTGCCTTGGAGGGAGCGACAGCGACAACCTTCTGCGCGACGACCGGCTGCGGCATCGACGCAGATCGACGCCGGCGGATCACGCCTGCCGTGGACGAAGACACTTGAACGGTGACGGGGTCCTGACAAGTTTCGACTTTGACCTCGTAGTCATCATCTCGTGGAAGGGAAGAAGCACCACGCTCGCTACGCATGATTAGTGAGGCCACCTGCGCGCTACGATCGGTGCGGCGGGAGGCAGAGAGACGACCGGACGCTAGGGAAGGAGCCATGCCAGGAGGCGGACGACGCACAGGTTTGAAACGATAGTCGGGATTCTGAAGAGCGTGAGCGGCCTTCTCCTGCTCGGCAAGGACCTTATACTGCTCGCGCTCTGCAGCAGAGAGACGACGCCACTCCTCCCCGGCGCGCTTGGACAAAGTCTTGTCGCTACGACTGGACGTGTCAGAAGAGTCGCTTGGGTCGCGCGCGTGCTTGCGAGAGAATTCGCAGCGGAAGATGATGAATGCGTTGCGCGGGCGAGGAACCCATTCGGGATCACGGAGGCGATTACGAATGGCGCGACGGTCCGAGGAGGAGAGGGAGGGAATAGAATAGAGATCTGTTTGGGAGCCGTCGGTATGGTCGACGGAGGAGCCTGGTGATGGAGGTTGGTCAAAGGACGAAGCCGTTTCTGAGACATGATGGGAATGGGAATCGATAGAGGCTGTACGACTGAGTGTGGGAGATGGTGGTAGAAACTCGTCGGGTACTGTGATTGGGTATGCGAATTTAGTGATGTCTACGTTGTCGTAATCGCCGCAAGAGGGCAGCCAACCGGACACGTAGCCCTCTGTGAGCGACATCGGGGGTCGTTACTAGGAATAAATAGACGATGGGTTCTGGCGGAGGGCCAGCGGTGGCGAGGAGGCGGGGACGGTGATTGGCACGGAGAGAAATGGCAGATGGGGCGAAACCAAGCCGTTGGGGCGGCGTTGAAGGGTTAAATAGGCGGTGGAGAGACATGGAGAGGGAGAGCAGCACCAGACTAGCTCATTGTGTCTGTCCGCATCCGCGTAAGGCGTAAGGGCCAGCCAGACAGATCAAGATCCGGTCAGGGATGGATACCCTTTCTTGGCTCGCCGTGCATCCGCATCGATCACTCCTATCCCTCCTCGTGATCGGTGCCCCATGACGCACGGACAGGACAGGGAGGAGGACGGACAACTTACATGATAAGGCTGGCCGGATGGCATTCGGTCCAAATACAGCTCAAGCGCGAATCAACTCTGCGCCAGGTCTGGAATGTCGCCGCGACGGGGTGACTATGCAGGTCCGACGCCGCCGGCCGACTCGGCCCCCTTTCAACGCATTTGGTGTACTTGGTAGCCTCGCGGCTATTCGTAATGCACTAGAAGAGAGGGTCATCGCGACACGGCGCTCGCACAAACCTCCGTCCGTTTTACTTTCGTGGCCTCTTCCGTGACGTGGAATTCCATATAACATAATGCCATTTGCCAGTACGGAGGAGCAACGCCCAACGTTCATATACCCCTTTTTGGTGGGGATGGCGGCGGCACGGGTACGACGAAGCGCCCAGCACCTCAGTAGAAGCAGAAACAGAAAACCTCAAGCGGTTGAGGATCTTCCATCCCATCTTTGGGACTTTCAGCCAGCGCCTCCCGCACTCGTCCCACATCAAATCCTAACTCTTATCAGCGCTCCCTCCGTCGAACTCCATCTCCGTATCGTTATCCCAGGCACGAAACGGATTGCGGGGAATGGCGTCGGAGATTCGCCCAACCGGAACCAGAGCGCGTAAAACGCCGATGGGACGAACACCGCGAAACCTGAAAACTTGCAACTCCCCGTTGATTTCGGCGAGTACGGGACACATTCGGCTTGCTACCAGATACTTCCTTGATTGCCGGGGTTCATCATCTCTACTCCCATTCTCGGCCTCACTCAGGCAACTACTGTTAAACTTACGCTCTCTCTCGCCAATTTCTCCCCAGCCATCTCGAGTCCAAGTTGACTTAGCCGCGCTATCAAACATTTCCCTATCTCATCTGCAACCACGTCAGGAACTCCTGTGGCAACTCCGAAAGCATTTGGTCATCTCGACTCCACTAGCTACAGTATGACACTCGTTCATTCAAATGGCTATCTTTTTTGCGCAGTCTTGAGAAGGAACATGCCACTCCTGATTATTTTCGCGGACTGGAGTATGCAAACTCACGATTCGACAAGGAGACCCCGTCTGATTCCAGCACTGGCGCTAATCATGTGATCGGCTAAAAAATGGTTGGCGGATGCCGTCATCGATGTGTACAGACGACTCCCAAGTTTGATCACAGTGACGTGGGTTTTTCAGATACCGTGCTATGATAAACGATCCCTCGAATGCCGATTTACGTCGCATGACAGCGCCGCAAGGATACACTCATTACTGTATCATCGCGAGCCGCGCGTAACCTTTTCGCGCCAAGCGCTTGTTCAGGTACAGGACGTCCCAACGGCGGTAGCGAACTTTGAGAGTAGACCCATCGCTTATTCAATGGGTAGATCATTACGGATTCCAGAACTACATGGCTGATCAATCAATCAAATTTCTCATCTCGTTTCTTTCTTAGGGGTGTCGGGAATACTGAACGTGGAGATTTCTTGTCCTTTGACACTGGAGGGCGTTGTGAGCCGAAGCCTACATCCTCACACATTACCCACAATTGTGCGTACATGCAATTCTGACCTAGTTATAGAGCAGAGGGGCATCGTCCTAGATCCATCTGTATGGTAGGTGCGTTGCGAGGCATGGCGAACGAAGGAAGATGAGTTGAGATGATATCATAAACCGATGGCGCAGATGGAAATTTTACATGGAAGACTCCATTGTCGACTGTTGACGGGTCTATTGCTTCTCGACTCCGATGAGTGGGCCGCAAAGCCGGATCTCACCGTCTACTGTTTAGAGCTTGAAGTCGCGTTACAACGGCGGTGAGCCCATAACGAGGCGTCAAAGTGCCTCACCTGGTCCGGCTTGCTGACTTTACTCTGTAAGGTGTGCGATATCCTCATCACCTCTGATCGCCGTGATCAATGGCCGTCACGTAAATCACGATGTTTGCCCCTCGTTTTCCATGTATGATTAAATCCTTCACAAATCACACATGAAGAAGTGTTCCATCCCTTGATAGCATATTCGCCAGCGATACTCCGAAAGTGGAAAAGGGGACCCGAATGTCTGGTACTTCTCATTTGACCCATCACTACATGCGACGCTGCTCATCCAGCCTGGGGGTTGTCATGTGATAGATAAATCATATAAAGGGTTGAAGATGCCGCAGAAAAGAGAGACAAATGAGGGGCGCCGACTCATAATGGTGGCTCGGATGGAGAATTTGTGTATGAGCTCGGAAGTGCGGCGTTAGGGATGATGCCTCCTTACCTGAGTGGCTTACGATGCCTTACCGACGGCGCAAGACCCTGGATCAGGGAAGTCGCTCCGGTAAATTGATAGTCAATGGGTGGCGAGACAAGGCATTCCAAGTGCAAGCTGAACGAAGGCCGGTGTACTGAATCCATGCGGCAACACGTAGCGTTCTGAGATGGTTCCCTGGCGCAAAGATATCGAAGAGTGCCGACACCGCTCCCTCCCAAAAGAATGATGACGCCGGGGTAATTGCGTCGCTGATTGCAGCCACCCAGGGCATTAGTATCGCCATTATGAGCTCAGCGACGGGGAAATATCAGCGTAAGTGTTAGATAGATAAAAGTTGCGTGGTAGGGCGGTATGTGACATCTCCGGTTCTAGAGTCCAATATTGTCATAACAAAATGTTTTACAGAAAAAAAAAGTACTCATCTGTTTGATATCACTCATGCGATATCGATTTGCACAAACTTATTGGTAACCACATCCTCGCTGGCCAGGCATTTTTGGCCCAACGGGCTGAGGTAAGCATTCTTCCTCACTCAAGTTCCACTACGCGCATATGTTATAGAAGGTGAGATGGACTCCCAGTGATCGTAACGAGACATACTTTCGTTACAGAGTTTCTTTTACGGCAGTGGCCAGTCACATCAAATACAAATTCAGAGGGACGAGTTACACCACAGCGTTCTCATGATATCTCACCATGGAAGCGACCCCACACATCCATTGTGGCGCACCCGCACATCCTCGGTGCTAACTGCGCTCGCACATGGAACCGCACCATTCATCACGACTTTCCTTTTCATCCATCTCTCTGCACCGATCGTAGCTAATATCGGTGGCTCCTCGGATGCCTCCCGAACGATGGTCCGTCCATAGCCACCCACTGATGAACCCCCCCCCCCCTGTTCCTGACATCCCACCCGTTCACCCGCAACGCCCAGACGTTCGGTCGCCAGTATTACCAGACGGTATTCGGCGAGCGCTACCTCGTCTTTGGGCCCCTGCTCGTGCATACCACCAGCGCCTTCCTCAAGCGCATGTTCTCTCCGCGGCCTTCGCGTCCGCTCGCCAATATGCTATCCGCGACCGGCTACGCCTCCATGCTCTTCCTCCTCCCGGTTCACGTGGTCACCCATCGCCTGGGGCCCGCGAACCCCGCTCCACCCGTATCGGCCACCGGCGCGTCCGACCTGGATTTCGAGTTCGTCAAGGTTGCGCTGCGGGAGTGGCCCGTCCGAACCACCGTTCTCTACGCCGCCATCGTCCTCGGCGTTGCCTTGCATGCCGCGGACGGTTTCGGAGTCATCTGGTCCACCTGGGTCCAGAAGATCAAGCGGCGTCGGCGCTGGGTGAGACGTGCACTCGCGGGCGTGGTGGCACTACCGGTTCTGACGGGGCTGGCGGTCATCGCTCGCGAGCCTTCGTATGCATTCGCATTCACGGCGGCGCGATACCGAGCTGCGCTTGCTTATTCATTTGTATATCGCCTCTGAAATAAACTTATTTTATAAAACCTCAGGTGGAGTGCGGAGCAATCAACACGCTCGTGTGCCATACTTAAAAAGGTCCTCTGAATTGGGGCTCATTTTTGCACACGGACTTTTCTCGGCCGCCCTCTAAGGGTATGACCGGGTGAAAAATGGTGAGCGAGACAAACGTGGCATGACTATGTTGTTGGGATGCGTTCCAGTGGTTGCTGGCGGTGGTTTCTAACGGATGACCATTTCGATGTTATCAATGATTTCGGTGAAAGTCCTCGAATCGGGATTGACGACAGGCTGTGAGGATGCCAAAGCAGGTTAGGCCGAATGATGCCATCTCTCTTGTGCATTTAGGGTGAAAGCTGTGACATGTCATCATCTTGTTCCGTCGGTGACGTGGTTGGTTGATGACGGGTGACGTGATCGGTGGTGGCGTTAGGAATTGTGTGTGGTGCCACCCTAATTGTCAGGATAGAAAGTGCTGGCCCGTGGCGTGGCGTGTATCCCGGAAGGAGCCACGCATGCGCTGCCAACACGCGAGAGAAGAAACCTGTCACCAGTACGAGGCCTGCAGTCGGATCTACGAACAGTCGTCGTGTTAATGAATGCTGGCAAATGGAGCAGGTGGCGCGGTGGGCGGCGAATACTCGATAGGCACAAGGCCAGGTTCCCGCGCCTCGCGCCTCAATACACGTGTCGGCCCTCCCTTTTGCTAGCTCAGCTCCGCCATCATTTCTGCTCGCTCCTTACCACCTCCTTTTCCTTGCGACCCCCTGGGTCCGTGACCATGGTCGGGATCCTCTGGGCTGTTTCCGGCCTTGTATTGGCAAATTTCGTTCAAGCCCAGGTTGTCTGCGAGAACTACGGTCTTCCCATCAACTCATCTGCATGCTCGTGCCCTCCCGGCTTCGGCGGCCCAACGTGTTCGGCCCCCGCATGTGGTGGAAACATATTCCAAGCCGACCAACGACCCCTGGTTTCCGGTGCCTCTGCATCTTCATTCGGAAACATTTCCGCCTCTGCTTGCGCCTGTCCCACAGGTTGGACAGGGACCGAGTGCAACGTATGCCAGGCAACGACCGTGTGCCAGAGCGCGTTCAATGCAGCCGGTGGTAACTCTAGCAATGTCATCGCTCCACAACAGAATAATCTTAACAACACATTAACATGTAACACTCAGCCGCGAGTGTGGGCTGCAGGCGAGATGAGTTGTGCGGTCATCGTACGTGATTCTCGCACCCCCTGGGTCTTCGCATCCTGATCTAGGGTAGAATCCTACCCTCGAAAGCGTGTTCCCCCTCTTATCGACCCTCAACATCCTCCGCACTTTGAACACCTCTTTGACTCCCCAACCGAACGCTACCTCCTTCGGTCCCTCGGGCTCCATCTACGCCCAGCTGTGGTATGACGGCGTCGAGCAGTTCTATTGTGCTGCCAGTGGATGTTCGCAAAGTGTCGTTGGCTCGAATGGTGCGGCCTGGTCATGTTCCGGACTTCAATGCACCTGCCGTCCTGGCACCACTTTCTGCGGTGCTGGAAGTTTGAACCTGACGGGCGTCATTGACACCCTCGGCGGACAACTAATAATCACCTGCGATTCTCTTGCCGCGAACGGGACCGCATCTTGTAGCTTCAAACAGAGTGTTCTGCAGAGCGTATTCGGTTCCGCCGGGTTGCAGCTTACTGATTGTGTCTTTGGCGAATGCGTCCGACAAGGCTTCATCGATGGCGCAGTTGGCACATCCGGCTCTAGCGGTACTGGTGATGGCGGATCCCTTGGTGGGGGCGTTATCGCTGGCCTCGCAGTTGTTGGCGCGTCTATTGTCCTAGCCCTGTTAGGATTCCTCATCGGGTGGACTCGTCAACGGAAACAACGGCGGCTTGGTGCGGGTCTCTTCGGCGAAGGCAAAGGGCAACATGGGGGTTTCGCGGTGGAATGGTCTGACGTGACCTACGTTGTTCCTCAGACGTATGGTAGCAAGGGATGGCTACGAACCGGGCCGTCAAAGGGTCAAGACGATGACAAGATCATCCTGGATGGAATCAGTGGCCGCGTGGAGCCCGGACAACTGTTGGCCATCCTAGGGCCGAGCGGTGCGTTCATTCTATTGTCGGAAGCCAGACGATCTGATCATTTTATATGCAGGTGCCGGAAAGACGACACTCATTGAAATTCTCGCAAATAAGAGCAAATCGGGCTACACGTCTGGGAGTGTTCGCTTCCCGAGTGACCCATCGCGCGAGGCTCGAACCCCTCGCATTGGTTTTGTTCCCCAACAAGACGTCTTGCCGGTCATGCTCACTGTGTACGAAGCCCTACTCTTTGCTGCTCGTCTACGCCTGCCAGAATACGTCACCGATGCTGAGAAACGTCAGCGTGTCGAAGATGTGATTGAGCAACTAGGCCTTACCCATGTGCGGGATTCCCGCATCGGAGGGAAGAGTTCTCATGCCCGTGGAATCAGTGGTGGAGAGATGCGACGCGTGAGCATCGGGCTTGAGCTTGTCGCAAATCCAGACGTGCTCGTGCTCGATGAACCCACGTCTGGTTTGTTTCTTTACCCTCGGCCGTGTGTACCACAGAACTGACTTCGCTGAAATCATCCAGGCCTCGACTCAGTTTCCGCCGCTAAAGTTGTCTCGGTCTTGCACGCTCTTGCGCATGACTCGGACAACCCGACGGCTGTCATCGCGACGATCCATCAACCGAGCTCTCAGATCTATCGCGTCTTTGATCGTGTCGTCCTTCTCGCTGGGGGGCGTAGCCTCTACGAAGGATTAGGAGGATATGCGCCCGCGGAATACTTTGCGGCGCAAGGTTCCCCCTGCGCTCCTGGATATAACGTTGCAGACCATCTCCTCGACCTGGCGCACGAGTCATCCTCGCAGAAAGATAGCTCAAGCTTCAACAAGGAATCCGGAACTGTCACTACGAACCCCCCAACCGTAACCGAGCGTGGAAGCGCCTTCAAGAAATTGGCGAAGCTAAGGAGTGCCGCTGCGTTCTTGACACAGCTGCAGGTCCTCGCAGGACGAGAGTGGAAAGTATTAAGACGGTTCGTGAGAGCTCATTTTGCTCGCGCTGGTGGTCTGGTTGTGTGCTCATTGTCGAGCTCAGGGATAAGACGTTTTTCCTCGCTCATATTATGATATCCGCGGCGCTTGGCTTGTTCGTCGGTGGGTTGTACTGGAAGACGGGTGACAGCATAGCGGGATTTCAGTCGCGCGTCGGTTCTCTTTTCTTCCTCGTGCGTCTTCGAATCTCTGGGCGAGCCTCCTCTCTGAACCGATTGATGGGACGATAGGGCTCCCTCACCGCGTTTTCAACTTTGAGCGCGCTGCATAACGTGCTTGCAACGCGCCCGCTCTTTGTGCGAGAACGTTCGAATGCGTATTACAGGTCCGTGTTCCCTACGCAACTTCCTGGAACCCGGCTTCACGCATATATGTGCGCCTTGTAGTCCAGCGGCGTGGTTGTTTGTCCGTCTCCTCTTCGATGTCCTCCCGCTACGCGTAATCCCTATCATTATCGTGTCTACAATGTGAGTGCCGGCCCGCCTGCAGTCCCCACAGCGCGCGCCTTTTTTTTGACGATCCTGTGAATTTTGTCAGCACGTACTGGATGGCCGGCCTTGCGCCGCATCCTGCCAACTTTTTCAAGTTTTTGCTCATTCTTGTGCTTTTCACAATATGCATGACCCTCTTTGTAACGTCCTCTCTCGTGTCTTTTCGTTGTTCACCCACTCATCCACGCGCGTGTTTGCATTGCGTTCTTCGTCGACAAAGAATTTCCTCATCGGCGCCGCAATACCTGACGGCGGCCTTGCGCTCCTTCTCAGCGCCCTCATGGGGTTATATCAGATGACCTTTGCAGGGTTCTTCGTCCACCTCCAGTCGATTCCGCAGCTGCTGCGGTGGCTGCAGTGGATGTGCCCGCTCAAGTATGCACTCGAGGCGTTGTCGGTGAACGAGGTCAACTCGGGGCTCCAGATCCGGGACGTCCTGCAAGGCGTGCCCGTGCAAACCTCCGCGGCACTCATTATGAATATCGTGCGTCGTTTCCTTCATGCATATCATCCCCGTGTCACGCACGCTGAGTTTGGATCTTGTGTTTCAGCTGTTTGGATTTGATGCGCAGAATTATTATCGCGATGTGCTCGTGCTGTTCGCGTTTATCGCCGGCTTTGGCGTCGGCGTCGTCGTCGTCGTTTGGATTTGGGTACGCGAGACCCGGTAACGAGATGTTCAACAGATACCTCTACATTCACGCTCTCTACTTTCTTTTTTATTTTCCTTCTCTCTTTCTGTTTCTTCGTCGTTCGGGTTGTATGGTCAAGATCTACTGTGATATATTATCTGATGAATGAGGAGCAGCCTCCACAGGTCTACTAGTCTGCGTCCGACCGCTGTAACTAGTGTAATTGCATCAAGAGAAAGTCGTCACTTGTTTGGGGGCTTTTGTTGTTGCTGCGGCTGCTGCGTGAACACCTTGCGGAGGTTTTCCCACACGACCGATGGTGATTGTGCAGCATCGATACCATGCCAAAGGCCCTTCTTTTTATAGTAGTCGATGACGGGAGACGTTTGCGCGTGGAAGACGCCGAGCCGTTTCGTGAGCGCCTCTACATTGTCGTCGGAGCGCTGAATCAGTGGCTCGCCCGTGACGTCGTCCTTCATCGGTTTCTTCGGCGGGCTGAGTAGGAGCCAGGCGCAGACACACACGTGTCGGTGTCAGTGAGAAGGGGGGGGCAAGCATGTGAGATGACGAGGCGACGTACTTGAACTCCCTGTGGTAGGTACGGCCGCTGGAAGGGTGGATGAGGCGCCCGGTGATGCGCGAGATGAGGAGCTGGTCCGAGATCACGAGTTGGACGGCCGAGTCGAGCTTCTCTTTCCGCGAGGCGAGCATCGCGTCGAGTTTCTCTGCCTGAGGGACCGTACGCGGGAAACCGTCGAGCACGAAGCTGTCCTCCCCCCCCCGACCGAATAAGGACGAATTAAAATAACAATAAGCGAAGACGCGTTTTTTTTTTTTTTTTTTTTTTTGGGGGGGGGGGGGGGCCGGCGTGAGTAACGACGCGGATGATGTAATTCGGAAAACGGGACGACCCGCTCACCCGTTCTTGCACGCTTGGTTGCTCTCGAGCTGGGCCCGGATCATGCCCACCATGATGTCGTCCGAGACGAGCCCGCCGGCATCCATGATCTTCTTGGCTTCGACGCCGAGCGCCGTCTTCTTGGCGACCTGATCGCGCAGCATGTCGCCCGTCGCGAGGTGACAGACGCAAAAGTCGTCGCGTATTCGAGGCGCCTGCGTGCCCTTGCCTTTCACAAATAAAAAAAAGAAAAAAAAAAGGGTCAAGACGGTAAGCAAAACGAATGACTGGATGAGTGGGGCGGGACCAGGACGGACCACGCACGCACGCACGCACGCACCTGCACCTGGAGGCCCGACGAGGATGGTGCGGAGTTGTCGCGCTGGCGAGGGCTTTGACGCCGCTTTTGTCTCGAGCTCCTTTATTTTGTCTGTGAGCTGACCCACGAGAGACTTGAGATAGGCGAGCTCGTCAGAGGCAGAAGACATCGGTGGTGGATGTTATGTTAGTGACGTTGCTTTGAAGACGTTGATGTCCTCGAAAGTCCGGGCGGTGATGTGATGAGGATTACATACGGTCCGATCCGGTCCGGCGCCTTGGGTTTTTTTTATTTATTGGTTCGTTCTTGTTCGTCGGTTGCTTGGAACACACCGCAACCGCCATGTTGGTCAACCCTCTTCGCATCGTCTTTACTTTGGCTCTCAGTTCAGCAATCGGCGTGTCTGCCCAGACGCCTGATGCCTGTATCCTCGGTTGCATCAACGCAGGTTTGGCTAAAAGCACCTGCACTTCTCTGTGAGCTCTCCTCGATCAACTCATCCTCCTCTCGCCCTGACTCTGCTCGATTTTACAGCACCGACTTGACCTGTAT